>VXBW01003242.1:3228794-3337560 GCA_013400375.1 Thinocorus orbignyianus | reverse complement strand
CTGATCTCTTCCTATGACCATGTTACTTGCCTTCTGGATGGGGAAAAAGCTGTGGACATTGTCTGCCTGGACCTTGGTAAAGCACCATCCCCCACAGCATTCTCCTGGAGAAGCTGGTGAATCATGGCATAGACAAGTGTGCTCTTCACTGGGTAAAAAACTGGTTAGATGGTTGTACCCAGAGAGTTGTGATTAATGGGGTGAAATTTTTTTTGTGGCTGGTCATCAGTGATGTCCCTAAGGCCTCAGTTTTGGGGCCAGTTTTGTTTAATATCAGCAGCATCCTGGCCTTTATCAGGAATAGCATGGCCATCAGGAGTAGGGAAGCCATCTTGCCTCTGTATTGGGCACTGATGATGCCGCACCTCGAGTCCTTTGTTTAGTTCTGAGCCCCTCACTACAAGAAGGACGTTGAAGTGCTGGAGTGTGTCCGGAGGAGAGCTACCAAGCTGGTGAGGTGTCTAGAGAACAAGTCATATGAGGAGAGGCTGAGGGAACTGGACATGTTTAGTTTAAAGAAGAGGAGGCTGAGGGGAGACCTCATTGCCCTCTACAGCTACCTGAAAGGAGGGTGTAGAGAAGTGGGTGTTGGCCTCTTCTTCCACATGAATAATGACAGGACCAGAGGAAATGGGCTGAAGTTTCATCAGGGGAGGTTTAGAATAGGCATTGGGAAGAATTACTTTACTGCAAGAGTGATCATGCACTGGAACGGCCTGCCCAGGGAGGTGGTTCAGTCACCAGCCCTGGAGGTATTTAAGAAAATGAGCACTTCAGGGCATAATCTAGTGGTATGCTCTAGTGGCTGAGATCGTAGGATTTTTTTGTGTGCGCATGATTGGACTCAGTGATCTTAGAGGTCCTTTCCAACCATGATGATTCTGTGACTCTTTGAATCAGGGAAATAACATAATTTTGCTCTAGTCTCCATATTTAAACTGTTTGGTTAACATCACATGTAGTATCATGTATTTCTTCCTCTATAGATAGGATACAGAACTCCTAACAGACCTACTAGAGCTGTTTTGTTCAACTACAATGGCTATAACTAAACAGCCAGTTCAGAGAGTCATAACTAGAGACATTATTACTGCAGCTAGTGAGAAATTGCTTTGGCGCTCTTTGCTAAATTTCCACTAACAGTGTGAAGCTGGCAAATGCAGCACACCAGAGATATAAATACTTTGCTTAAATACATCTTTTAGTCTAGATTTATCATCCACTGTATCTGCTCCTCTTTTGAAATTTTAAAGACTAAAGGAAAATGATAGGCCCTTGGTGTAGAAAATTGTGTTGACGCAGAAAGTAACTCAATGCTGCAAATGTTATCTGGCAAACATGGTCCACAGGCTCAGTGATTATACCCCTTATTCCAGTACAGAAATTTTACCCTAAATTGCAACAAAGAACACATAACCAAAGACTCCCAAACCTGTTAATAGTATTAAATCCTATTTTGCTGTCCTGTCCCTAGTATTAAAACCAGAAGTGTATAATATTAATTCATATTAATAATAATATTTAGTTGGGGAAAACCAGTTTTACCTCACATGTACTGGACAGTAGCCTGATCTGTTCCTTCGTTCTCACATCCTGAGAAGTAATACATTCTTTAGGAAAATGCAGGCTCCTTTATGTGTATGTTTTATTTTAAAAAGGGTAAAAAAACAACCAAACAAAAAATCTGTGTGCCCACACAATTTCGTGAATCACATATGAAATAGAAGATTCTCTTTTGTACACAATAGCAAAAGGTTGTTTATGTATTATTTATGTATTTCTTACTTTCTATTCAATACATTGCGGTTACTGCAGTAAGTCAGCATTTTATAACAGTTATACTGTTTGCCACAGAAGAGGGAGGGTTAGAGACATTTCCTCCTTCTTTTACCTCTGTATATGCCTCGTTGAATGAAACTGTAGGATCTCTGGGAAAAGCTTTTTAACCTATATCCATTTACCTAATGTTTCTACAGATATCTACTGGATTTACATGATATCATAATGCAAATAACAAGTCTCAGAAAGTCCTGAGATTTCCCATAGTTTTCCAGTAGCCCAGAAGTGCTTATCTGCAAATCATTAATAAAATGGAAGATGAAGTTATTGAGATATGCTGCCTGAAATTGGTTACATCCATCGAATTTGATTTGAAGTTCTGTGGTGTTTAATTCTATACTTCTGAGGAAAATCATTGGAAGTACTATACAAATTTGATATATGATTCAAGTAGTTCTTACATGCTATCTGCCAACAAGACATCCAGAAGAGCAGGCTGTTTGGAGCAAACTGGCTGGAGGTGTGTGTGTTCCCAGAACAGTTCAGGATTTCAAGCCATATGAAAACAGAGGGTGAATAGCTCCCAAGCTTTCAATTTCTTATTGAAATTAGCTCTAGTACTGAATTTTGAAGAGATCATGCACTGCATCTCAATAGTTAGTTATCAGAATGTATATCAGAAATAGTCATTATGGCTAAACTCCATAAGGTATATTTGATCATTTTCTGTTACCACGATTTCCATTTGTGCTGTAGTTTTAACTGCAGCCAACCTACCATAGTATTACATTAACAGTGATAATAGTATCTAAACGTCCCATTAGTGATTTCAGGTGAGGAAATGATATTTAGAGAAAAATCATTTTAGCTCCAAAGATTCAGACTAGGCGGATGAAAATACTGCAGAAGTGAAGGAAGTGTGAAGAATGGAAGATTTTTCTGAAACACCGTATTTGAAGAACTGACATTTTCCCTGTTAATAAAAATATATTTCCGTATTCTTAACATGAGGGAATACAAAAAATTTGTTCTGCCTAGGAAGATACTGTATTTAGGGACCACATGAAAGAGTAAGGACAATTGAGCACATGTAAAAGCACTGATAAGTAGAAATTTCTTGAAAGTCAAGATTTCTAGTCCAGTATTACATCATTAGTTCATTAGGGTCAAGGCTAACACTGAAAGGATTATTTAATTACTTGGAGTTTGAGACATCCACGTTTAATTGACATTTAGCCACTGTTCTATGCTACTGAAAAAGTTTTTAAGAAGGAGTTGAATGAACAGAAACTTATTTTTGGGAAATGAAATAATTATGTTAGAACCCGAATATTTTTGAGATTAAATTAAAAAATAATTTAAAATATTTTCACATTAATAAAAATAATTTGTATTGTCTTGTAAGAAAACAATATTATTGCTATCTTTGGAAGGTAACATAAAATCTGATTGAG
The DNA here is from genome assembly GCA_013400375.1 of Thinocorus orbignyianus. Classification (NCBI taxonomy): domain Eukaryota; kingdom Metazoa; phylum Chordata; class Aves; order Ciconiiformes; family Thinocoridae; genus Thinocorus; species Thinocorus orbignyianus. Next base: position 3,334,327 of record VXBW01003242.1, on the reverse strand, counting down.
TTTTACTTGGCTAGATCTTATAATACTTCGGTATCTGTCTAAGGCATCTGACCAAAAGCTAAGCAAGAAAGGAAATGCATAGGGCTTCAAAATCTCGAGCGCACTTATTTCAATTTATCACCTGTATATAATGAATTCCAATTAACCCATTTCTGAGTCACCTCAGAAAGGATAAGGAGCTGAATTATTTTTGTTTCACCTACACAATTAATTTTTCCAGTTGAGCTGAAAGATGGACAGACAGATACAGTGCAACGGAGAAATGCCAGGATCACAAGTCACAAATCATTTTGAAGGCCTACGGGATTTAGAAAGATGTTTCTTTCTTAAAAGCCCTCCTAAATCTGAAATGTTCATGAACATTTAAGTAAATAGAAAAACTGTCAGCACTTTTTTTTTCTTTCCCAGAAAGAAGCTGAAAGTATTGCTAAGGATTTTCTAATTCCTGCTGATTTTGTTTTTCTAAAAATGTGTATAGATTTTTTCTACCTCAGAGATTCATAAATGTTATTAAAAATGAATGGCAGGTCTGATTTAAATTGAAATGTCCGATGGTTAGTTTCCTCCTAGTTAAAAAGTAATGACACCTGCATAAGAAGCAAGCTAAATAATAAAATAAAAAAAAAAATTAAGGGTTAAATACAATATGAATAACAAACCATAAGTACTGAAATTATATTATGCATATAAAAAATGTATTAACACACACATATATGTGTAATAATGTAACCCTATGAAGGATCAGGTTGACTGATTCTGCAGCCCATTTTTTTCATTAATCATACCATACCTCTTGCTTCGTTGCTCCTGTTTCAACATCGCACCTCAGAGGGGAAGTATGTTAATTATACCAGCTCTGCTGTGGCTGCTGCAGTCACTTAGCACACTCGGGGGTAACAAGCACAAGCCAGCACTCCCTTAAGACATTGGTTTGCTTCCCCACTGCTCCTGATAAGGGCAGGAATCAGGACTTGACGACATGAGATCTCTTAGGCAGGAAGGGTCACTGTGCAGAGCTCCCCGAGGGCAGAAAAGACTTTCTCAGTATCTAGCTACCCTCACATTTTGAATATTCCTTCTAAGAGGAACTGAGTTACTTGTGTCCCTCTGTATCTGACTTTTGCATTTTAATAAACTGATAGGATCATCTGTACTAATATGTTCTAAGGCCAAATTTAGAGCAGCTGAATCCTTAAACTTTTGGGACCAATTTTATTACTTTTAAAATCACATTAGAAATGCCATTGCTGTAGAGCTGGCTTCCAAAAGCAAAACCACCTCTGCCTACTGTGATTTAAAAACAACATCCTCACCGTATCCTCCCTGCCACCCAGCCTTCTTTAACCCAAAGGACTCCGTACACTGTTGTCAAGGGTGGCTGTCATAGAAAGACTCTAGGAAAGGGGAAATCTGAACACAGACCATTTGTAGGAAAAACTACTTCAGTACTTAAAAGTGTACAGCTCAGTGTACAAAAGTGGGAGATATTGCAGAAAATCATACCTTTAGAGCTCACCAGGCTTCCAGGTATTTACAGGTTTAAGAAGTAGGTGTGAGACATTACATGCTCTGTGACCTGATTTTTCCTTTGTGCGAGAGAGATGATACTGCATACTCCTAAGACCTTGAACGCACGGTGAAAAAACAACCTCTTCTAATTATTTCTATTATTCCATAGATAGATAGTTAATAACTTGATCTGCCGGAACCTGATATTCCCAGGTATTTTGCACATATCTCACTAGTAATATATAATTTATGCACCTTTTAAAAATACTTACAAGCTAAAAATGAATTTTCAATTAGAAATATTTGTGTGCAAATATAAAGAATACATTCTACCACTTGGTGAAGCCTACAGCAAGAATAACGTTAAATAACATGTGTGTATTCTATACAGAAAAAAAAAAGTCTAACAGCTCCTAAGTAACACCTTTATAAACTTGACCTTCTATTTCAGTTTTTATCAGGAAGAAAACAGGATTAAAAGTCTTGAATTACAGGTGACAGTTGCTGAATAATGAGTATTGATATAAACTACACAATATTCTACTGTAATTGAATCTAACATTGTTGGTTAGATATCATGTATTACTATCTTAGGAAAATAACAGGTTATTGAGAAGTTTCAATGGAGAAAGACCCTGAAACATTCCTTTCTATTTAAAAGTAACATTGAGGCTGAAAGAACAAAACCCTGAATAACTTCATAACGCTTTTTAAATCAGAATAACTGTGCCTTGCTGAGCCCAATTTTAGAAAGTATTAATTGAAGGTGGAGTAATAAAAGGACTCAGGTCATCTGTGTGTTGTATGTACTGAAGGTACAAAAATCTCATTCAAGGTACTTAGGGGAAGAAAGAGATTGGGATTTGGTCAGCTGGTCTCTTTTTTATCAGCTGTCTTTTTTTCATCCTTTTTTTTCTTAGGAGATACACAATTGCTTTGTATCATTTATGAAAATATTTACAATTTTATGACAATTTTAGGAAATTCGAGGGTTTATTTTCTATAGCATAGTGTATGGGCTACTTCTTGCTGAAAATGAAGACTTGTATTGCAGTTGTAGCTAGGGAATACATAAATTACTATCTGCTCTAGGAGGTGCTCATATTCTCTCTCTTCTTCTCTATCATGAGTTATAAATGACTAATTCTTCCATTTTCATCATGAGGCTTGTAAGGTGAAAGTTCTTCTCTCTAGCTGATCATATTAGACTTTGAAGTTTCCTTGTGAGGAAAAGAACTACTTTAAAAAGGCTTAGGTCTCTAGGTCTTTCCTCTGATCTTTTCTAGGTATAAATAAACACTTTTTTTATTCTTAAAGTCTGACTTTACATTTTTGGTCATAGGATGGGTAGCTTAGAACCAGATTAAATAAAATCTTCTATGAAAAAATGAGATCCTGTAGGATCTGTTAAAAGTTCCTTCAAAAGGGTGTGGAGTTCTTTTGTGTCCCCTTTTTCGTAAAAACTTCATTGTTATAGAAACTTTTTTTATGAGTACTTGTTTGGTTGTTCCTCCAGAAAAGAATTTAGCTGAAAATGAGCCTGTCTTTCTGAAACTCCATGTTTCAGTGGGTTTCTCATTATTGTACTGTGTTCTCCTGTTTTCACAGAGTTGGACAACCAACTGGTATCTACCATGAGATTCCTTTGTGATAAATATAATGGTAAATAACGCTGTAGATCTTCCCCTGAATACAGGTCTTGGCTGAATTATCAAGGCTGTATAAACTAATGTCACACTGTAGACCATATCAGAACAGTAACTTGCCTCTGCAGGCAGGACAAAACAACTTGAAGGATAACCTAACAAAATATTTCAAAATTAACCAGAGGTTTAAATATGAACTGTTAGAGCTGCTCCTAGTCAATTGGACTATGAGAACAGAAGAATGGAGTTATCCCTGTATTTCACAATGCAGGGACAGAAGGGTAAAAAAGACAGAAGGGAAAAAGTTACCTATTCTAGGACTTCCTATGGCTCAACTGTTCAATATATTGTATTGTACCAAGATATTCTGAAAAACTAAGTAAATAGAGTTGAAATTGCTTATGAAAATAATGCAGGTTTGTGATATTTCAGGCCTGTTATTTACTGAGCATTTGCTGATGTGGTTTTGTTTCATAGAACTGCATATTCAGGTATATAATAGTGGTGGCACTCAGAATGCATTCAGGTTACGTCAGCATATCTAGTGAAAAGTCCTTTAAGGGAAGAAACACATTATTTCACAGTAAAGGATACAAATCTGCCTTTTGATACGTAAGTATTAATTTAGGATTGTGGACCTGCATTCTCTTCAAGGCCTGTGGTGGATAGCAGACTCTGTGTTGTGGAACAAATTCTCTATTACCTTCAAAAGGCTCCTGTTCCCGAGGACCAGTGATAATAGGGAGATACATACCTTGCTTTTCCGTCAGGAAAGCCGCAACAGGGTCTTTAGCAAGTGGTGAACAAAAAAAACCCAGCAAGCAGGAGCGAATAGGGAAATCATACCTAACCCAGCTGTGCAGCACAGTAAACTCTTAATTGTCTTGCTTTACCTCTGCAAATGATTGGAAATTAAGTTGAATGTATATCTTTATTCAACAGAGCACTATGTACATAGTGTCAACATTCAGAGAACTTCATTATACACATTACTGACTTCATTGAAGAGACATGATTATCTATTTATCTGATCAACTCAGACTGACTTCTGACTTGTGTTTGGGTGAAAGAGTTTGTGGATGAAAAATGGAGTCAGGCAAATGCAACTGAAGTTCTATATCTGCTGTCTGTAACACAAAACATCCCAAGGCAGTAACAGTTTCCAATTTTCCTTTGTAATAGTTAAAACTTTATACCTGGTTTAGCTAATTAACAATATTTCTATCCCTTCAGGGTTAGGATGGATTGCTATCATGGCATATTGCTTTTTTTTTCAACTGAACAATTTGCTTGAAATGTAAGTATTTGTTTTCTTTCATTGAAGTCTTGGGGCTTTTTTCTTGTCCTAATAAACAATAGTGCCCTTGTTAAGGAAAGACGCCCAACTTTTTCTTAAAGTAGTTCAAGAAAATCTGGGTAATTAAGGCAGAATCTCATGAAAAGTAGTAATCTAGGCTAATAGTGGTGCATTGGTCTGCTCCAGGTAGTAGTCTACTCTTCTCTGTATCTAAGTGGTCTTAACCCTCCCTCTAGCCAGAGCTACCTTCAACAGCCTTGACCAAGAGGTCCCACATTCCTCTCCTACTTTTCTCTGTGAACAAAACATTCAGATAAACACCGTCATCTACAGAAATAGTAATACTGAATAAATTGTCTCATTCTTTCAAGACTTGTTACCTATCATTCATTTCCTTTATGGAGAGGTAAGAATAACCCAATCCATTAAAATAACATTAGACTAACATAACCACATAAAATTTATCTATAGTGTGCTATTAAAATAGTTTACTTTTGAATGATTTATTGATTCTTCTGTCCACCGGGGGAAAAAAAGCTGCATTGGAGGTAAAAAGTGCTTGACTGTACAAACACCTTATCTTAGATAGTGATGTAGGTGGTACTGTGTAAACAAGGTAGCTATTTGGTTGATTGCAACGGGTTATCACAAAATCCATAATTTACCATGTTTGCACTAGAAGTATTAGAAGCTCTACAACCATGCAATAAGAAATTGTTGTGATAACCATTGAACGTAAAGGAAAAGATAGGAAAATTGTGAGAAAGAAAATACTTTATGCCTGTTACACGGGTAGAAAGAAGAAAAATACAGCTTTTAGCACCTGAACACCTGATACTCTCTTCCTTGGCTATCTCCCTCAGTGACCTCATTCATTTGCTGTGGAAATTGGACAGGACGTTTCTTGTCTCTGAGTGTCTGTTTTCTTCTAGTGTCACCACTTCTGCTAGCTAGTTGGTCTTCAGTAAGTGAATTTTGATCTCCAGGGCCCTGTGAAGAACACAACAAACTGAAATCATGACTGACACCCTCTTGCCTGGTGGTAATTCTTGCTTTGCAAAATAACTTTCTAAAAATGACCTCTGTCTAGATGTGGGATCTTTTTTATATTGTAGTGACTTAGTATATGAGTTTTTACCACATTACTCCAACATCATGTGTTGGAAGGGTAATTCTGTGGAAATGGAACCTTTTTCATCTATTTGTCTCTTGAATTTCTTGTTTACACAGAATTCCTCATTTATTTTTTTTCTGCATTACGATTTATTTTCTCCATGGATACCTTTTTCTATCTCAGCATTTTTCTTTAGCTTTCTTCAGTATGAACACTGACTAGTAGTTTTTTTCCCTTCTTGTTGTTACCTCAGTGATTTCCAAATATTTCTTCAGCTGTTTTTTTAATTGTTTCTGGCAGGATAAGTTATCTATGTATTAAACTTACAAAATTAAAATTTTGTTCTTAAGGTACTATGGCTAAAAACAAAGACTTATATTGTTTCATAATGCATATATAAATTGGATTCCATCTTGATCATTTTATTAACGAGTTTTTCTTTGTTGATATTTATAACTTTTCTTAAGAGTACTCCACCAAATCCTTTTACAAGGAATTGTATCTATACCTAGAAAAAGGCTCTGAACAACATTGTCACCAGACTTTCTGCTGTGGTCATTCCTTCATAATCACTTGGAGTTCTACCACCCTTGCTGTTTATTACTTCTAGTGAACTTGAGATCTTTTAGGTGTTGTTTCCTACAGTTTACCCTGGTTATCTACTTCAATCTGGAGTTTTCAGCCTCCGATTTTTTTTCAAGGAGGGAATATATTATCCATTTTCAATCATGTTTGTGTTTGGAACATATATCAAAAATCCGACTTAAACACATGTTTTCCTCTTGAGAGGAAAACAGTCTTAACCTCAATATTCCTGACTGCTCCTTTATGCTTCATGGCAACCTTTATCGCTCTGCATTCTTAGAAGGGAACTTGGCATCAACACTGATTTTCCCTAGCTTATGATCAGGTGACAGTATTGTCCTTTTAGCTTTTAATTATTATTTGCAACCTTGTAAGTGTATCAATTAGGAATATGATGAAAATGTTAAGTCAGAAGTACTGGATGATGATGCCATGTTATTTTCCCAAAAGTGAAAGAATGACTCTGAGATTTTAATTCTTTCAGTAATCTCACACAGATTAGATCAGAAGTCTAAAGAAAGCAAAACTATTAACACTACCAGGATTGCTACCCCTGTAAAATAGTCCGCCTTAGTATAGATCTGATAAAACACTGTCTTGACCCAGTTCTTTGTCCCAGTATCCCAGGCCAACAGGGTCAATCTTACAGATCTGTTAGAGAATGTTTTTGTGCAGACTGTCACCACAAACACCCTGTCAATATTCATGTTCCTGTAGGAAACTTGCTCATGTACAATGGGAGGAATGGGCCTAATGAAATGTCTTCTTCCTAAGACATCAGTAATCACTTTTGCCTTCTCCTCCCTACCCACCTCCTGTTGCAAGGGCTAGGTCAACCAGCTGGACTATTTAAGTCCTACACCAACAATACCTTTTATTCCCTCTGCATTCTGAGCATGAATATCATCCAAAAATCATCCAAAAATTTGGTCCATATCATCCAATTTTGGTCAATATCATCCAAAAATCATCCAAAAATTTGGTCCATACTGTGTGATGAGATCACAGGTATAATGAGCAGCAAATCTAAACACTTAAATGTACATTTCAGAATTGACTGAAATACACAGAGAAAGTAGTCTTATGACTGTTTTGAACTACAGTTCTATATGGTCATAATTCTGGTAGTTACAAACAAATTTTAAACTAGACACAAAAGAAATATTTTTTTTTCAGTGAGCATTTAATTTCAACTTCACAAAGACCATGTTTGGTACACAAAGACTGATTCATTCATGGTGCTTTCATGCTATCACAACTTGTGGAGCATCAGATTAGTTGTTCAAGACTTTAGAATGTTAAAATTGTTGTTTCAATTTTTCTACATTGCATTTTAAATTCTTTTTAATGGTGCATTCACCCTGGCCACAGCATAAATAAGAAAACAGGATTTGCATTTAGAATGCTGTAAAACACTATATTCCTTTGGGCATACTTATAAAGGTACCATATACCCATTCGTATGAATCAAGATAAGACTACTGAAAGCAAAGCAATTTGATTAGGTACTAAATTCAAAATGTTACAAGAATGTGGTCTAACAGTCACTAGGAACTTTAGTCAGGCTACTTATACAGCACTGTCTAGAGTGGAAAATTAAAATGACAGTTTTAGAGATAAAGACAATCTTGTTATTCAGCTTCAGGGTTCCTTCCAGTTTCTCTCTTATGAGTTGTAATGTAATATTGCATATACATCTACTATAAACAGTGAGACTTTTATAGATATGTGAAAAGGATACCATTTGATGTGAAATAAAATAAATTACAACCTTGTAAAGGTTCTGTAACTTACTCTCTTATAGTCATTTCCCTCTGAGAGACATGGAGCAAAAAGTAAAGCCTGTATATTTTACCTAGTGTATAATCAAAGTAATAAACTACAGTTTTCAATTATGGAAATAAAAATTCTGCCGTTAGCTAAACTAATAAACAATATCATTAAATCTTATAAAATTTTAATTAATTAATATCTATGGGTTTTAGAATGTTTCATTTCTGGTTAGCAGGTCTCAGTGATATACACGTGAGTATGAAACCATCCTCTTCCTCTTTTCCTTTACATTACTTTCACTTTCTTTGGANTTTTCTCATCTGACTCAATCATTACTGTATTTCCTTAAAATTATGCATAAGTTCCATTGAGGCTACAATAGATGCTTTCAGACTTCCTCTAAAACAACACAGCCTCCTCCCATCTCCTTCTGATAATGACACCAAAAAAACATTTATGGTTTGAGATACTTGGCAAGTAACCGCATTCCTTTCCTATCAAGTTTTATGGCTTTTATACAGCCAGCATAGTCCATTTAATCTCATGCTCATTCTATACATACTTTTTTTACTGGTATTTTCCTGCATACCCTCTTATAATTAGGAACTAGGCCCCTGAGGGCCCAATTAGCCAACATGCGAATGTAATTATAACCCTTGAAATGTTTTTTTCCATATGTGTCTGTGATATGACTTTGACCATGCATAATATGAACCTACTCTCAAGGAAAGTTAATCCCCTAATCATTTGTAGAGAGTGCTTTTCTCAGATTTATAGGAGGAATACAAATGGTTATAGAATAATCGTACTCTGGGTAGTGTAGCAAATATCTAGTGGTCCTGTGGCAGTGTTGAAGAAATAATCCAAATTTCAGAGTTCTTTAGTACCCCTCTGTATGCATTGAATCGTAAGATCTGTGACCCTGCTAATGTGTCAATAATACCTGGATTTACTTTACTTCTGGGATTTAAAAACGTTATTTAAATATTTCAGATTCAACCTACATATTATTTCAATGCTTCTCTGAGGCAAGGGGTTACAGAAGCTCCCCATCTCAAGCTCAAGAATGTGGGCAAAATAACTCCCAAATTTTTGAAATAACTATTCCAAATATTTCTGAAGTGTGTTTACTTAATGTTATTTTTGTCACACTCTCTGACTTAATGGTGACAAATCTCCCGGACATGTGGATGTTTTTATTTTATTTCCTATGACTGGGTAAAACTTTGAGAAACTTTTCAGCTTTTATAAGGACTGTTACTAAAAGGAATAGTAAACATTAACTTGTGTGGACAAGCAAGTCTGCTATGGAATTAGATGTCTTCTAGTCCAATACCTAGTTATTTATTTTATGCTGGCTTCCTTACTACATGTCTGCAAGATATAAAGCCCCACAAGAAAATAAATCTCTTCAACATTGATATCTAGCAATACATTGCTAATGTCTCTATTTGGTTTGAAATTGGTTGTTTGTCCTTCTTTGTTAGGAAAGAAGCTATATGCCAGCTGAAAAGAGAAATGACAAATTTTCTTTGGAAAGATGTTTATCTCTGAATGTAAATCTTCTACAAAATACGTATGGAAAACCAAATAGATCAAACTCATGAGAATATAATGAGTCTAACAATCTTGCATTGACAGCCTAATTGTCAAAATAGCCTATTACTGGGTCTTTCTTGTCTGCAGGGTTTGGTAGGTTTTTTTTCTTCATCTCCAAGGAAACTTAATCATAAACTTACAAAAAATCCTTAGAAATATGTGGCTGTTTAAATTGACTCCTCTGAGATACAACAGGCTGGCATTATGGGAGAGACTTGGCGTATCAAAACTACTTATAGTTGGCACCTTCCATTTTCATTAAAAATGAAGCACTAGAGCAGATGGGCTTCGAAGATATTTTTAAGATTTACGTGCCAGCCCATGGGAGGGCTCCAGTGCAAACGGTTCCTTTACAGAGAGTCAGAGAATGGTAGGTCAGGGGAGGGGACCAGGAAGCCTGTTTGTCACACATTAGGAATCTTTCATGCATTTGGTGTTGCTAAATTTCATTCCGCCTGTACAAACAAGTCATCTTAATAGGGGAAGCTTACATCTCTCAAGTGCTTGTCCCGTACCAAATGTAGAGTTTAAAGATATAATAAAATAAAATTCACTGAAATAAATAAGACTCTACAGAGTAAGGTTTTTAGTCATGTCACATCCTGGCTGCAAATGGTATGTTTGGTCTCAGAATTAATTTCTCAGTTTGGCTCTATGCTGAAGTCACTGAACAGGATGGGAATATTGCCATTGACTTCAGTTAGTGTTAGAAAACATCAGTCCCCTTAGGGATGAGAACTTCTTTTCATGGAAGTCTAGCAGGACATGTCATAATAGATAAACAGGGGAAGTATGTAGCCATTTAAGCATAATTTGTGCCTAAAACTGCACTGAAAAGACCCAACCCCTCTTAAATTTCTGTCCGTAACTATTTAAAGATATTATTTCTTTCCTTGATTTAACTGAATTAATGATTTATACCAACTACAATCTTTCAGCATTTACGTACTACAGCTATTGGAAATCCTTGAAAAGTTTAAAAATGTCAGCAATTTTAATTCCATGAGTTTTGCTAAAATTTCACATTAGATACTTACTAGACTGCTGCAACAGAATGAATTTGCTTGCTGTCTTTGAGGTCTGGCAACAAAAATTCCTAATGTCACACGTGTGCACCTCTAAACATCCTCTTTGCTCACCTCTGGTGGTATGCAACTTCTGCTTTACCACTTAATCTTTCACAGCCAACTGGTCTTTGCATAGAGTTTCTGAGAAAATCATTGATCTTCACTATGTGTCTGGTTGTAAATCTGAAAAAAGACAACAGACAAGGTAGTTTCTGATCCCTGAGGGATATTTTTTGGGACCTCATGGACGCAAGACCTTCTTGTGCATTTTAGCCTGTTTTGTTGAACCTTACAGTTTTTAATTTCTGATCTTCTTTCCACAGCTAAACAACCTCTTTCTCTCCTGCTGTGAAAGCAAAATTGTAATTTCCCCTCTATAGTCCAAAATTCTAAATCCTGCCACAAATATTTTTTCTTATTGTTTTCAGAGTTGCTTATGTCCTTCCTCATTAAAACCTCCAGAGTATTTTTAACTATCTTTGTAAATTGGTGTGTGGAAAGACAAGTTTCTTGTAGATAGGTATGAGAAAACTAGCTCTTCTGAGGAGGACACTTTTTGTCCACAGCTTTTTCAGTGTCTATAGATTTGTACTAAGATATAGTAACAAATCTGTGCATGGATGTATAAGTTTCTAGGAGGTAAGGTCAAACACCTGGTTGTACATGCTTACAGAAATACTGTAATGTTCTAAATCTATGTTATTAGTTCATTAATTCTATAGAAGTTCCCTAAAATACAACAAAAGTAAACTACTCTAATGAAGGTCTTTTGGGGCTGCAGGACAAGTCTATTAAGAAATTAATAGAAGATAGTATTGTGTAGTGTCTTGTTAGTCATTAGATCTTAATACCATTAGGCTGCCTATAAATGTGATACTCTACGTCTTAGTTAAACCAGATGATTTCTTTTTAGCATTCTAAACTGAACAGAAAGAGCGCTTGTAGCTAGGAGGATTTTTAGCTACTGGATGTAGATCAAAAATGTTTGCTTATGTTTACTATCTTTTTAAAAATGTGTTCATCTATCTTAAATCTACTTTGCTATTGGGGTGCTTTAGGGTAGCCCTGTTCATTATATAGAGCCATACAATGTTAAGTGCTATAAAAGCATTGCAAAGAAGCTGGAGTATTTACAAGAGATTTATAATCTAAGTATGTTTGGGATTCACTTATTGGAAGATGATAGTGATAGTCATGACAGTTTGGCTCAGGTAGTGACCATTTATACTGTGAAACTCTGCTACATCTGAGTCAGTGATGCCAGTAAAGCAAAGATCCTGCCCCAATTGTTATTCCTTTTTTTTTTTTTTAATTTATGGCTATTTCAGTTAACTTGGGGGAAAAGAAGAAAAAAAAAAAGAAAAACCCCCAAACCCATAGCTCCATGTTTTTTTAAGTATTATGACACAGAGCAACGACCAGGTCTTGTTTGACATTTTCTCACAGTGGCCTACAATGATATACTTCCTGCAGTATTTAGTGATCATTAGCCATTTTGTAAAATTACAGCTTTCTTCACTTGGCTGCTAAAGAGCTTGTTTGCATCTCTGTGGATTCTCCTCACATTATGCAGTTGGACCAGCAGCAATAACTGTAGCAACAATATGTCCAACAAGAACTGAGGAATCAGCAGAAAAAGCAACAGCAAAAGCCAGTTATTCATCATAATCATCGTCATTAGCAGAAACATAAGATCCAGAATGAATTCCTACAGGACTCATTTGTTCTAAATAGCCAGTGTTTTGGATGGGCAGTGTTCATTTTATAAGACTTCCTCATTCACTTAGAGGAAGCAAAATGAGACAGTTTTGGGGAGAGAGACTCTTGAGGGGTTTTTCAGGGGGTAGCTGTTGTTGTTTAAATAGGAATAGATATTTTCATCCTTTTACCCTTTTTTATCCAAATGGTCACCATTTCTCTATGCGCAAAGACTAAGTATGAACTGGTACTTGTACAATTACAATTTTGTGCAATAAAATGCTAATTTTAGGGAATGGAAAAGTCATTTGTTGACACTGAACTATAAGTTACTTACATAATGAGTTGAGAAAAGTAGGATTCTGAGTGCCTTGAATCACTGCCTAGGGAAGGCGTTCTGTCTCCTTCGGCTATGAAGAGATATTCACTGTGTTAGATGTCACTAATAATAGAATAAGTAAGTTTTGCATTAATGAAGTTCTAGCTAAGCATGCAAGGACAAATTTTATGGGTGAAAATGTATCAACAGTGTACATAGATTGTAATGCAAGAACAAGGCTCAGCATACTAAATTCTATGGTATGGTAAGACAAAACAAAAGAAGGAATATGTCAATAGAGCTGAAAAATCTACAACATTGACATTAGATGGGAAAAATGACATCTTAATAGAGGATTCAGTTGCATGAAAGGTGGAATAGTAAGGAATGAAAGATCTCTGAAGATTTACTTTGAATCATACGGTTAAAGTGTAGTGAACAAGCAAATTGGCTCTTCTCTGTGAATTAAGTAAAAGATTCTCCCCTAGACTGCTGGATTGCAATAGTCCTTAAAACACAGACGAAATAAACAGCAGTTACCAGGGAAGAAACTGACTGGAGAAGAGAAGTTCATGCTAAGATTCCTGCTGCTGCTACTGGCTCAGCTGCCTCTGCACTGCTTTGCAAGAGCTACGAAGCAGCCCTCCATTCATTTAAGTTTGGCTTTTCCGGACATAGTGTTTCTTTGTTCTCATTTAAAATAGAGGATGGTTTTCATATTTGAAGCTGACTTTGACTTAGAACATGGCCAGTTCTTGTTCCTCCCAAAGGACTGCGTTGTTTGCCTAGAGGTTTTATTTTCAATCTGAAAATTCATAGAAACACAAAACCTACAGATATTTGCTGCTACAAATATACTTCAGAGTCTCACAAAGTTCTTGTATTTTACTGTGGACTCATCTGTGGTTAAAAAAATAAATACTGAATTTAATTGGAAGCCAAGAATCAAGTCACTGTCCTTTCTACTGCAGAGAAAGGGCTTACAGTGTACTAACTCCAAGATGTGCATTAACAACATTTAATTTGCTAGGCTATTAGCATTAACATCTTAATTACTGATGAACACTTATGATCTATAAATATTTATTAAACTACGTTCACATATTTTCAGTATTCCGTGTTCTCACTGGGCCACAACTTGACCAAAGGGACTTGATGAACAAGTGTTTTCCAGGTGTGAATACCATCCTTTGTTCAAAAAATGCAGAATTTTAAGTGTTGTGTGTTACACACCTATAAGGTCATGCCATCAAACCCTTCTAGATAAGCGCAAGGAATCAAAGACAAATTACCTCAAAAAGAACATTCTGGAGGAGTAGTTTAAAATTCTTTCCAAGGAGAAGGATCGTATCTGATAAAATCCTATCAGCTTCCTTAATATTATGTGCTTTTGGAATTTAAAATGGAACAATTTATCAGCCTCCTAACAGTGTGAATCACGAAGTATCTTGTGTGATCCTATTTACACACTTTTCAAAGAATGACAGTTGAAAAAGTCTTTCATCTATTCTAACACGTTAAATAAAGTTAAATATTTGGGGGAAAAAAAAAAAACCAAACCAAAACAAAAAAAACAACAACAAAACCTCAAACACAAGCATTGATTGTTCTCAAGCTCTGATATCTGAATACTAGATAGACTTCAATTGCTGAAAGTGTGGAGAACAAGGAACATGATGAAAGTGTGTTAAGAAATAATGAAAGGAGTAGTGAACACTGATCAGTTGTGGATTTTTCTCTTGTGAAATAGTTTACTAGAGTAAGGAACTTTACTGAAATAAGTTCACAGCAAAGTTAGGACTGGTAGTTTTTTACCTGAGTTATAATTAGTCTGTAGAAGTAACATCTACTGTTAAGTGGAATCTAGCCAGTTTCATAGTATTTAAAAGTGGTTTGCTGGCTGCATGAATTTACATAGCATAGACAGCTGTACTGAAACAAGCAAGTAATACAAATGGATGTCAGGAAAAAAATAAACCACATGTTACAGGTTATTTAACTGCCAGTTTATACCATTAGATATGGATACTCATTTAAAAAAACCCTATATTCTAATTATCTAACACGAAGAAATGTGTCCTTTCCTTTTGCTGTAGGTTGGCCTAACCCAGTCATGGTTCCATATAGTGGAGTTTTATAAATATCCTGTATTGTCCTGCTTTTAAGAGCTCCTCTTAACATGCCATCAGCATTCACTGTCTTTAGTAATGTATACGTACTTTTCTCTATACATACAGGTAAAAATCAAGATTAAAAAAGTTACTAAATTTTTAATGGGTATTTCATATTCAAATGCTCTTTTATATTGTCCTTTAAATATGTTAAAATAGTATTAAAAGTTTTGCTGTGAAATTGATCCTTAGCAAATCCAAAATTATGTAGTACTTGAGAACAATATTTCTAGTGAGATCCCAACCATGAGCATATACAAACAATGATGGGGGTATCAGTTCCTTGAGGAAATTTCTCTTCTTCTCACTTTCTTTTCATTCAACTGGCTCATAAAATAGTATTAAATGTTGAAATCAGTGCATCATTGAGATCAAGTTTTCCCTTTTTACATTTGTATGCCAAAAAGTCTAAAACATGTCTCTTAAAACACAGGGATTATATGCATTAAAAGCTCCTGTTTACCATAAATAGTTCTTGCATTATACCACAGAGATATAAATGGGTTGAGTGAAATGAAATGAATTATTATTATAAAATATGTTTTATACAGTGGTGGCTGAGTAGCAACCATTGTGGTACAAGTACAGAGGTAGACGAGCAAATACTTTTCCTAAGCTGTTTATAATCTAAATGGATGAGATGGAAAATATGGGTAAGCGAAAAGATTTAGTATAAACAAGGGAACATGGAGATAGTAGGAAGTGGATATAATATGCAAAATGTTTTTATATGAAAAGAATTTATCCTTTTCTAAAGGATTTATCAGGAGGGGATCAACTAACAAGAGTATAAAAGACAAATGTAAAGTTGAGGTAGAAGTAGGGAAAATGGAGGCAGCAAGAGAGGAACCTAAAGTAAAGGACCTGTAAGGAAATTTTTTGCAGTTATTCCTATTTACCTGAGTCCATCAAGCTGCTTGTTGTCATTTGGCCTTTGTATAAATCTGTAGGGAGAGTATGGTAAAAGTCAGTGAGTGAGCCATCACCTGGGTTCCAGTGAAAATGCGAATTCTTTTGCATAGTGTCAGCCACAGATAGTGGGGGAAACAAAAGAATTCTAGAGAAATATTGATAAGTTTCTAATGTATGCATTTTTTAAGGGCGTGTGTTCGTTAAGTGGTCTGCATACACAATTTTTAAATGTAGCTCAGCTGTCTCTCCAGGGTAGTACAGGCACTTCTCATTGGGGAAGCTTAAGTGGTTGCAAAATATTTGCCTCAGAAATTTTGAGGGTCTCTTTGCTAAAGCCCAATAATGTTTTACTCTCAGAAACTGAAAAAGAAACATAAAAAATAAATAATACAGTGATCTCTCCATGGGTATTTGACTAGAAAGTAGATTAAAATCTTAAAATACTGCTGAAAGTATCACAGCAAAAAAAAAAAAAAGAGTCAAATGTAAGGGCTGAAACCAATCAAAGCTTTCCACGTCATACAGCAGTATTTTCTCTGGAGCTAATCTATGCATGTTGCATTTATCACCTAAACAGCTCTAGTACTACAACCAGTGATGATAATATATTGCCAAAAGAAAGGGGGACAAAATCTTAGAAGGGATCATTTGTCTGTCTTCTCCTTCTTCTTCTCCTCCTGGAATGCCATTTACATTCGCTCACATTTTAAAAGAAAGGGAAATCAAAAAGAGGGCAAGGTTCTGAATTTGACAACAATTTTTTTACAACCTCTTTTTTTTGTTTTGTTTTGTTTTGTTTTGTTTTGTTTTCTGCAACACTGTTTTACTTTTAGAAAGAAATTCTAAATTGACATTTAAATAGTGGCAGGGCAATTCTCATTCTCTGCCTTGTGAAACGGTCTCTGAAATGTACAATTATGCTGTCATCTTTAGCACTCCACATTGGACAGAGTTTAATTATTAATGTGTTTCCCTCAGAGAATGACTCGATCATGTCACAACTCTAGACAAATACAGCTAATGCAAAATCATAAAATATTCACTTGAGTACTGCTGAACTGACAGGAAATTAATTCTATGAACACTTTTGATATTACCAGAAAATTAGTTTCAAACGCGTAAGACTGAAATAAATGTGTTCATAATTTGCTCAAGGGTAACGCTCATCTTGCAATCAGTTGGTGTCTTTTTATAAATGCTACAAGTATTCAACATGGCTTTATGATAAAGAGGACAGCTAATGTAATGTATTATTTGTAGATAGTATTTCTGTTGTATACAGCGGGGAGTGAAGAATTGCTCTTTCAGAAATATTTAAACTCTAGAAATACTCTGCAATTTATCATTTTGTGGTACCAAAAATACACCTATTTTTGAGTAGTCCCAGGAGGGAGCAGGAACTCAGAAATTTTGTAATAATGACATGATAGTCTTTCACATATAAATTATTCGTTTGAGTTTTAGCCAGACTAGAAGTTGCAACTAGAAAGCTGCAACCAACATAGTCAATGGGAAAGGATCAGGCTCTCCTTACAGGCAAATGTTTTTGTAGCAAATTTCGCTATTGTAGTGTACTTTCTAGCTGGATGAATATAAATGCAGATGAATTGTGACAATGTGCATAAACAAAACCAGTAATATCAATTGTTATTACTTGTGGCATATCATAGGCCAGAATATGAAGAGCCTGAAGCCCAAAGAAAAGCATTTCCAACAAAAATAGGGGTCTAAAATGTTGATGTGTGCATTACATGTTTTCACCATTTGCTAGGTATCTGTTTTTAAATGTTTATTTCTAGTCTGGCTTGTCATCTGATTAATCGTCCTGACTGATGGCCTGTGCAAAATCACATGCAATGAGTTCTCATCAGAAGCGGAAAATGCTTGAGTGGACTACCTGACACTAAACCAGGGTTGGTGATTTTATCTGTTAGGCTACTTGGCAGATCATAGAATCATAGAATTGTCTAGGTTGGAAGCAACCTTTGAGACCATCAACCTAACTGATAAAAAAAACACATCATCACTAAACCGTGTCACTGAGCACTATGTCAAATCATCTTTTGAATACCTCCACGGAGGGTGCCTCAACCACCCCCCTGGGCAGCCCATTCCAATGCTTGATAACCTTTTCAGTGTAAAACTTTTTCCTGATTTCCAATCTGAACCTCTCCTGGCACAACTTGAGGCCACCTCCTGTCTCTCCTGAACGACAGGACCTGGCTCACGAGTCATTTTAAACCAGGAAAAAGTATTTGGAATAGATATTATTCCCAATGAATAATTTAACAGCTCTCATCTTTGGAAAGTTTCTTCAGAGAGGCCTAGGATTAAGTCACCATGGAGACCAAATAGTTTTTCAGGGTTAATCCTGCATTCCTTTTGTAACACTAACCAAGGTTATGTAAAACGTGGAGGATGAATGTAGTGGAGCCATGTTAACTGGGAGAGCTATAACTAAGAACAGTGCAAGGACCATCCTAGATCCAATGTGCTGTTCTTAAAGTATACTGGGTGATGTATCTTACCAAAATTATTAAGAAGAGGTGATCACAAGGACATCAAAGATGGTTTTCAAGTAAATCACTTCAGTATTTCAGAGACAGAGGTGGAGGTGTTGTTCCTGTCCACCATTTTGTAGAGCTACAACAGAGGACAGGGGAGGCAAAATTGTTTTCCAGCAATGTCATGTTCTTCCAACAGAAAGCCCAAATATCTATTTATCCATGTTCCTAGAAGACATTTCAACATAGAAAAAGAGGTACCTTCAATTGCCCAAAGTTCATCTGGAAACTCCCAAAACACTACATCTATGTCCAAGATAAGGTCTTTTTACATTTTGGCTGCAGCATTTGAAACTGGAGACTAAAAAAATGCCCTCTTTTCTGTTCTGCCTGCGTGGCTGCACAATAAATATACCATTAAAATGTGCAGTGTCATTAATGAACACCAGTGGATTGCACAGTTTAAGTGCTTAAATTTTTATTAAAAATTAGAGGAAATGAGAGTATTCATTATGCTATAATGTTGCTTCCTATCATGACAAATAGGACTAGTTCTTAGAATTAAGATGTCTGTATAATAGGGAAAGTACAATACAGTACTAGGGGTATTTGCACTATGTGGGAAGAAAAATTCAGCAGATTACATGATAAAGAAGACAGAAAAGAGATAGTAACTACCTACAGCTGTAGTTTGGTTTACTAATAGTTTCAGCTGAAGCTGTCCTGAAGTAAAACTTAAAATGTATTCATTATAGGAAAACATAAAGTTTACATGCCATAACATGCTCCAAACAAATACTAACTTCTCCTGAGTTTTGGGTTATTTTTCCAGACGAGGGATTTTTTGTCTGTGTGGTATATGCCGGCACTTTTGGTTAGCAGCTCTCAAATAAGGTATCAGTAAATAGGAACTTGGATACTAGTCCACGTTCATTCCATAGAAACAGTAAATTTTAAAACAGCAGTCTGTGGATGTCAGTGAGGGACTAGCTACATAAAAGCATTGAAAGTAATTGTACACCATTAATTCTGTTGGATTTTGTAATTAAGTGAAAGAAAATTTAAAAAAATTAAAAGCAGCCCAAACCAAAACAAACCTCTTTCTTTTAATAGGGAAAAACCCTGGAGTGCCTGCTTTGCTTTCTGTTTGAAGCAAAACTCACGTAAAGGGGAAAAAAGATAGGATACCTGAAGGCAATGGGTAAAAAAGGTATAAGGCGCTATCCGCTGAACTAGAGAAACAGCCTGCTATTAACTTCAGCCAGCACTGATTAATCTCCCCAGCCTCACAGCCAAGTGAGTATGGATTTCTAGGTAAAGGAGTGTATAGATGGAACCAGTATCTGAGTTTTCATGGTCTTGAGGCTTCATCGTTTAATGCATTTGTCACTCTACTCATTCTATACCTCCAAAATATTAGTCAAATGTTTAAATGAGTTAATTCTAAGACTGGGTTTCAGTCAGAAGTAGGGAACATTTCCAGCTTACAATTTTGTAAAGTTCTGGGTGGAGATTTTTTCCCACCAGACGGTGTTTAATTTTCAATAAGTAAACTCAGTATCATAAAACATATGAATTCAGGAGATTAAATTTGAAAATTATATGTTATATTCAGCATAAAGTCTTAGTGATAGAAATGCTTGAAGTAATTTTAAGCTATTCTTTTGTTCCCATGTCATCTAAGTTTATGAAATTAAATGCATATCACAATTCTGCTTAAAGAAAAAAAGAAACTAGTAATTTTGAAAACTTCCTTCAGATTTGGAAGAATAATGAATTGAAAGCACAGAGTATTTAAACTAATTATAGGAGGTGAAAGAAGGAAAAAAAAAGAATCACTGACTAGGATTGTATTCATCTGTCTTTACGGAGATAAAAATCTTGAGTGGGATGAATTTTCATCTCGCCACCTATTTCAGGCTGACTGCTCCTGGCAGAGACAGTGTTTCTAATTTCATTTTACTATAAATTTTGAAACCTAATTCTGTAATTCCTGAGAACTTCAAATTCATAGAAAATACCACCACTACTACTACTACTACTATTACAATTCTTCTATAGTGTAATAGGAATGTATATAGTTACTTGAATGCAGCTATCTTCCTAGCAAAATGGGGTTTATGTCATTGTAAATAGATAATATCTATTTAACCTATGCCTCCTACAAATCTAAGTTGCAGGACCTTGATGCTTACTTTTCACCCCTCCATCACCATTTCTGTAACCACCCCACCCCTGGCTCTTTTGAGATCTTGTTTTCTTTTAACCTCTTTGGATTTCACTGGGAATAAGCTTACTGGAACAAATGAGAGGAAGATGTGAATCACTCTGCCAAGCAGGTAAAAAAAAAAATTACAGTCTGGACACTTTTATTTGCACTGGCATCTCCACTTGTGTATTAACCAATGCTATGAAATGATTGACCTGGTCTTCAGCAACATCTCACTAGTCTGTCCTGCTAAAGGGGCTTAAAAGCATCAGCTGAAAACTAGCCAGTAAATTAGCATTTTGGGCAAATCATGTTCAGTGACTGTGATGTAAGACTATATGTTGAAAATAGGGAACAGCGTATAAGAGAAGTCTTACCAAAACTAAACATTCAAAATAGCATTTTATTAATTGAATTCGGAACCCCAAGCAACTCCTTCCAATCTCTTAGACAAATGAATAAGACTGTTCATGAGTTTTCAAGCAAGTTCATTTAGCAGATTCTTACTGCATACACTTGCTAACTCCATTTCTCATTGATAAGATCTGGATAAACTTCCTTCCAAACGGTGCTTTTAATTACTTTTATTTGTTCAGTCTGCATGCTACAAAATCAGTGCTGGGTGGCTTGTATTAATGGCTTGTGATGTACTGAGGATGATTCTGAACAGCAGAAATGCCTTGGCCTTTCTGTGATTTAGCCAGGGCAAGATGCTAGTGATGATGGGTTGTGCAGCTGCTCCTCGTCACACACTGCCTCAGAAATGCCAGCCTTTCTACTCTTCTCTCTCTCAGTGAATCTAACCCAAGTCAAATCCTAAGTTTTCCACTAAAACCAGTATTACAATATTAAAGGCTGGGGGGAGGGATGGGGGTGGAAGTTTTATGGAAAGAGGCTTTAATTCCTTAGTCCACTTTGGTTTACTCATTTCCCTGCTGTCTTCTGTCATCTTTTGGCATTTTTCTTTCTTATGATACCATGACTTTGTGATCTACTCATCAATTTCACTGCACAGTTTAAATATCCATGAGGCAAAATTAAAATCTTTACAGATTCCTGAGGAAAAATGCCAACCTCTGCTGGAGTCTTCTGACATCAGAACCAGATGGGACTTCGGCATAATGCTTTCAGCAGAGGACTGGGGAAGGCATGGCATGGGTAGTGTAAGTGGAGCAGCTATTAAAGGGTTTGTTTCCGTGTAAGAAACACACCAGAATTTTTACACACCACCAAAACATGGGAAATTCAGGGAAAAGAATATTCATTTTAGCAGTACTTTTTCATAGGATTCTCAGCTACATCAACCTAACAGAATTTGTAGCTTGCTATGCTCATAACAGTGAACGTTTATTTTGCAGTACATTCTCATTATTTATGGCACGTGATTTCATAATGTGCATTGTTTTGTGGAGAATTAAAAAACTAAGACTTCTTCTTGAAAGACTGGTCCTGAACAAGGCAATGTACTACTTTTAATACAGTTTGGGGACTTTTTCCCCCAGTCTTTTTATGAAGTGACTTAAATTGATTACTTGCAAATATAAGGAGAACATTCCCATCCTGATCTTCCATTTTTAATAAGGGAGAAAACTACAGGAAAGAATAACAAAACCAATATGTATGTACATATTTCTCCTGTGATGGCTGTATCTGAACAAAAAAGACCTGTCTTCAACTGGTAGAAATCTCTACTGCCTTATTATAAGGCCAGCTGGGAATATTTTGACAGAACATTTTATCAGAGAATATAAAATACCAGTGTGTCCAAGTAAAATGTTTTACAGAAACCTGACAAATTCGACAATTATATTTCAGGAAGAAAAAGACATTCTGTTAAGGTCAGAAAATTTTGTTTTGACACTTTCAAACTGAAATATTTGTCAAGATGTTATAATGATTTTTATTTGAAAATTTGTTTTGTGTTGAAGCTTGGGCTTCAAATCAGAGTAAAAAGAGAACAATTTTTAATTTTTTTTAATGGAAAGTTGTAAAATAATTATCTTTGTGCTCAGTATGGTATGTGATGAAAAACACTGAACTACTAGATAGATATTTGCTTTTTGGGCAATTTCATATCAACTTCAAATTGCCTGGATTAATACAGCTGAAGATTTAATTCTCCTACGGCATCCTTTATACCAAAGAGAGAGAGATATCTATACCACTGGGGAGCAGTAAATACATAACAGCCAGAAAGATACTAATTATGATTATTACAAAAAGAGGTGTATGGACATATGTGTGCACCCCTGTGTGTGTAAAAACAATTCTGCAGCAGATCAACATTTTCAGTTGAACTTTTAGACTAGAAATTGCCTTTGAATGCCTAAAATTTGAAAAATTTGAAAGGGTGGGTAATACTAATCCTCTTTTGGCTGCGACCTAAACCTTCTGTTGGGAAGAAAGATTTGATTTCACTGGTTTGTTAAAGCTTATTTTACATGAAGCTGGAAGTTTATGCCAAGGTCTCAATTTTAATAGGTTAGTAATATTGCCAATGCTGTCTCACTTAGAGAGCAAACTGATGGGAGTGCTCCATCCAGTGAATGCACTGCAGTTAACTCTGACCCAGAAAGCTACAGTAAAAGGATAAGTTATTTGGAATGGTGTTCTACAGTTTTCAGAGCTGCACCAGACACTAATGTTGCATGTATTTAAAATATTTCCCTCTCAGCTCTTCCTGTCCAAAAAGCCTTTGCAATGAATGTGTTGAGAGGGAAATGAGCTGAATATCGCAACAAATGCAGGATGGAACTGATAAAAGCAGAAAGCATGGTTTGTATTAAAGAATGAAATGCTATAAATTCCATTCATGTGCGTTATCTGAAAAGGCAATTTTGCAAGCTGTAAAAATCCAGCACCAAGCACTGAAATACGTCTCTCTGATATGATGCTCCCTCACCTAGGTGAGTCTGTTGCTCCTTTCTTTCTACAGTTTCCCCTTGGAACCATTGAGAGGATGAGGGCCATTTTTTTTGTGTTTCAGAATGAGTAGCTTTGTGCTCCCTTTATATAAATTTCCAGACTACACTTTCTGTTCCTGTATTACCTTTTACCTCAAGCCTCCCTTTCACTTTTTCACCTCAGCCTGCTGCTTTGCTTTGTGCTTTAGGCCTGTGTCTTTTCTTTCACTCCTCACAGATCTTCCTTCTTTTTTCCTGGTGTCACCACCTCTCTGTCTCCTAATGCTTTCCCACCTCTTTTAATGCAAACATGCCTGGTTTTGACACATTTGCCATTTCTCCTGTCCTCCAGATTGGTGATATATGTGTAAAAGACTGTTCTTAATAAATATCATCCATAATAAAAGCCTCAGTTATATAAAACACTACTTATTGGAAATGCAGTGAGCCATTTCTCTGGCACAATGATGGAAAATATGTTTCCTGAGTAAATAGGGCAGGAGTTGCGCTATTATTTTCATAGGAAGCGTTGAAAAAAAGTAAAAGCGTTAATCTGCTTGGAAGGCAGGTTTTTCTCAAGGGAACATAAAAATCATGGAATGGTTTGGGTTGGAAGGGACCTTAAAGATCTTGTTCCAAACCCCCAGCCATGAGCAGGGACACCTCCCACTAGACCAGGTTGCTCAAAGCCCAGTCCAACCTGACCCTGAACACTTCCAGGGATGGGGAATCCACAGCTTCACTGGGCAAACTGTTCCAGTACCCTCACCACCTTCACAATAAAGAATTTCTTCCTAATATCTAATCTAAACTTCCCCTCTTTCAGTTTAAAACCAGTACCCTTCATCCTACCATCTCACTCCCTGGCAAAGAGTCCCTCTCCAGCTCTTCTGTAGGCCCCCTTTAGCTACTGGAAGGCTGCCATAAGGTCTCCCCAGAGCCTTTGGGTCTCCAGGCTGAATAATCCCAACTCTCTCAGCCTGTCTTCTTAAGAGAGCTGTTTCAGCCCTCTGCTCTTCTTCATGGCCCTCCTCTGGACCCACTCCAACAGATCCATATCCTTCTTCTCCCAAGTCGGAAGCAGTAAGTCTCCTAGTCTGGCAACTATGTTCTTCAGCAAATGTAATTCTCCTTCTATGAATATCCAAAACTAAAAAGGGAAAAGGTCTCGAATCTGTCTTGGAGTTGCTCTTTTTCCCTTTCCTCCTTTCACAGGTAAACATTTAGGAAGCCCCTAGAAGATCTGTCTTGTAAATAAATGGACCTCAAAAGAAACAGAGTTTGATTCCTGTTAGAGTTATCAATGTATTAGGATTGAAGTCTAATTATTTTTAGTGAACATTTTAGTTTCTAGATGTTTTGGAGACCACTTGAATATTGTCAATCAGCTTTGAAAAAAAGTGATCTGAAGTTTCTCATTTTGTGTAAAACTCGGTTCTGTTTTGGCCTGCAAATCCTGTGGAATATTGCAGATAGATTTAATCAAACACTTTGACCACATAGGAAATATGAAAATTCTGATGTTTTGTGAAATAAGAATGCACAAAAATTAAACATATTCCCTTGAATTGGGATAAATACTGATTATGTTTCAACTTTTTATTTTCTTTTCTTGGGATGGAATATTCTTTATTTTCCTCTTCTCCTTCCCATCTTTTGTAAAAGTATTTCCTGTACACGTTAATAAAATCATGATATTGTCATTGTAGTAAGTCATATCAGTACTCCTAGGAATGCCAACTGTAGCTGTCTATATATTTATTAAAAACTATAGATATCTATATATACATAAAAACACACATACATACATATACGTATGTATGTATACAGCTATACTTGCATAAAATCCTAACCATCTGAAATTTACTCCATACTTCAGATTGCTGATCTTTTAATGGCACTATTTGAAAATAAAAGATAATCAGATGGATGGTCTCTGATAATTCATAACAAAAAAGAGACAAACATATCTGTAAAGAACAAAAAGCCCCATGATTAATCTGTAGACCAATGTTGTTTGGAGCAGCCATTGACGCATTTTACCATAAAAATATGCAGTGTTCCATAAAATGCTGGTCTTCACACATTACTAAAACTATTGAGACTGCAATGAGTTGTCCTTTAACTATAGTCTTTGGAGAATATATAATGTTGCTGCAAATTAATAGGTTGTTTTCCCTATTCACGTATTTGTAGTGAAGTCATTATCTAAAGGCTCAAAGTTCCATTGTGTTTAAAATTAAGCAAAGTGTAGCTGCTTTGGGAATGAAATTGCAGTAACTATTTTGAAGCATGCAACATAATGGTTGAGGACAGGAGATGTGAATGATTGTCTTTATTTTGAAGCACAGACTTAGGTTTCAGCCCAAAGCAGTAACTTTCCTCACTATACCCAGGACATTAGGTCTGAAACATTAGAGTTGTTTTTTATTTAGTAACTTTACGTAGTTATAGTCTTGTTATGCATCTTATCTAAAACACCAGAAGATACCATGATGATGTTAGTGTCTACTAAGCGTTACTATAGTTTCACGTTCATGGAACCAGAGGGTAAGTTACGCAATGTATTGGGTTATCTATATTGTTGTTCACTACCCTTGTAGATCCCGTATGAAACCTCCAGTAATTCTTAACTTCTGACCTTACAGCAGGATCACAGCATGAAGCTCTGTTGCTATAAGACACTAGTTGAATAAATATTGATGCAAGCTTTATTTACAGCATAGTTTAGAAACCAGCACTACCTTTCTTAAAACAGTTACTGGACCACAGTACTCATTACAAACACTAGTTAACAGAATGACATAAATTTCCAACTGATGTTCCAACTATCTAGAGATTTTAGGGGAACTTTTATTTAGGGCTACTGTGGTCATCTTAATAAGAAATCTAAATTGATGAAACTAGGTACACCACTGAAATAAAATTTTCTTTGAGAAAGTGTGTTTGAATAAATTATATCAATAGCTGTAGTTGCTACTGAAATGCATGTCAGTTCCTGATTAGGAATATTTACTGTTGGAGGACATGACCTGCGACTCAACATAATGTAGAGCTGAGATCTTTTGGGACTTACTCTATACTCTTTAAATTATTAAACTATCATTTTCACGATGTTAAAATAATAGTTAATTTGATTTTTTTGGAGTTAATTTGAGTATTGATTATCATAAATTTTCAGTAGGTAGCTGCTAAAAATAGTTCAGTTACACTGCAGATTAAGGTGGACCTGAATTTGAGGCAGAATGTTTTTATTCTATTCTCTGTCCCTGTGCTTGGGTCTGATGATGACCTCAACCTCCTTATGGAAGTAGTCATTCAGAACTGTGATGGTAGACTCAGAGCCTATAAATAGCTAACTTGCCTTCCGAAGGGAGGGAAACTCTGAAGTAATTTGAGAACCCAACTATTTTCCAGCACAAACATAATTATGAAATAAGAAGTAGCTGGGGGAAAGGAAACTGATTAATATACTAGTTCATGAAGTAAAATCATAATTACTAGGTAAGAAATAACCAGGTTTTCATTGATCTGTTTTATCCAATAATTTATGATTACTCCAGAGAGTACTAGAGAAAACTGCACCTAATAGGTGAAGCAAAGAAACATGACTTATGATACCTAGGAGCTTTGTTCAGTCATCTCCTTGCTGAGTAACCTTCAGCAAACTGGTCAACCTGTGTTGCCCTACAGAATTTATGCTATCCGTCAGACATCGTAAAGTGAATATTCACTCCGTAAAGGCAAATGCTTGGTTTTTATATGAGGTCCATTTCTTGACCATTACATCCCTCTGACATTAATGAAACAGACTTTTTTCACATTTTGAACAAACTCTAAATGGTCCTGTTAATGAGATAGATAGATAGATGGATAGATAGATAGATAGATAGATAGATAGATAGATAGATAGATAGACAGACAGACAGATAGACCTGTCGATTGATTGATTGATTTACTCAGAGGAAAAACAGAAGAAGTAATAACCACATTCTGAGTTAACTCCCCCGAAAGGATTTATTAAGCTGGGTTATGACTCTTGCCATGTTAACAGAAAATTCTGTTAAGATTATTAATACACTGAAATAACTGGTGACCAGGATACTTGTGAGAAATAATTGTGTTAAATTATTGTGTAAGGAGGTTATAACTTGAAGACAAGCTTTAACTGTCTGGATCAAACAAGCTGAGATGGCTGTATTTGCTTTGATTAGAGTATAAAGGAAGGTGACATCATAGTGAACAGTTGTACGGAGTAGTTCGTTGTTTTGAAACTACCATACAGATTTGTCTGTAATTGGGTAGGTATACTTACCATTGGTTTGGCTGCTCCTAACTCCTTTTAGTGCAATAAAATTATGTCATTCTTTGGATATAAATCTGGAGACATTTTTGGTATTGAAATAAACAGTGTTTGGGTGACACACACAAATGTTGAGAAAATAAAAGTCTATTATATTTATATATACTTTTACTTTCAAGCACCTTCCGCCTTGATCAGTGGGTGGTTTTTAGGGGTTCCTGGCATTGTGGTCCTATGGCTGCATCATAGGAAGGTGGGGGAAATGGCCAGAGCAGCCCTGGCTCTGCAGGCAGAGAAGATGCTTGTGATACAACTGAAACACCTATAACTGCTCAAGCTTACTCATTAGGGATACGGTGACTCATCCCTGAAGCTAAAGGCTGCCAAAAGCATGCTTTGCCTTTCAGTGACTCGAAGACCGCGACAAGCAAACCTGATTTATGTCTGAACAGGGTACCTACACCATATTCTAGTTTGAAAACTGGATGCAAAGAAAGCCACTTTTTCTGTGCTGCTCCTTCAGTTCCTCAAGGTCTGACAAATTCCCTGTTTTATCTGGAAAGTTACTTGCTTCCAGTGTTTTTAACAACCTTGTCTTTTACTTCAAATTTTGCTTAACTATTGTTCTTTTCATTTTTAGCTGTTTTAACAGCCATCTTCCATTTAAAATGTCACTTCTTTCTTGTGCTAATTTTGAATGGCTAAAATTTCCATATTTTCTCTTTCTACTGGAAAATAATTAACATCTTTTAAAATGACGATGTGCCTTTCTGGCCTGTGTGAGTTGCTCATTGATTCTCTTTTTTTTACTCTGCATGCCCAAACCATGACAGTGAGATCTCACTCTTTCACAGTCTCAGTCTTTCCGAAGACCCATTCTTTCAACATCTGCTGTAATTGTAACCACAATTAGACAGTCTCAACAGAAAGCCTTGAAGAGAGTTGTCCATTTGACCAGAGCCCAGAAACAGGAGATATCTTACCAGTTCATTATCTGTCTTGTTGTTAAACAAACAAGATTTAGAATGAGAACCAAGTTGGGAAACATGATATTACCTGTTTAACAGGTTACAAAAAACTCGCATTTTCCTTGCCATGCGTTGGTAAGTATCAGGTTGAATTTTGTTTTCTTTTTTTTTTTTTTCACTGATAACACAAACAAGGAGAAAATTTTAAGAAAAAAAACTTAAAACCAACCACATGCTTTGCCTTGTTCTTTCATATTAAGCCCAAAACTTTTTAAATAATTGGGAGCTGGGGAGCTGAAATAGAAATTAAGATAAGGACATTTATGTTCCAAGTTTGTGTTCTCTTCTCTTGTTTTTCCTCTATCCATTACACAAACTTCTTGTTTCCCTTGCAGCAAAACCTTGTTATTGTACATTTAAAGTGACTTTAAACAGAACATATTCAACTGACTGCATAAAATTTTACAACTTACACATTCCAATTTATATCTAAAATTTATTTCCTTCAGGCTAGATATACTGAACCTCTTGACACTTTTTAAAGGAATATCAACTTTGGCATGAAGTAAATGACCTGTGATACAGTCGAAAATAAACGTATAGAAAACAGGAGGGTGTGTCTTATGTACCTAACGATCTTAAACAAAGTATTAAGAGATTCCATGTGAAAAAGAATAAAATGAAGAGCATGTGTGGAAGAAAAGAATGTTCTCTGTGATAAAATATGCCTACACTTTGCATGGCATTCTGTTCTCTAGCTGAGAAGGTCATTCTCCCCCAAAAAACAAAGTCAAAACAGCCCCAGTCCAAAGAGCTAAAACATGTCAACACTTACTTGCAAAGACAGAGTTAATTAAATAACTGGGCTTTATGTTCCACTTTTTAGTAAAGGAAGAAGCTAAGTTTGTTGTATTGGTTACTGGTGGTGTACTTCTGCTACTTCACTGTTCTCATACCAGAAAACCAGATTCACTGAATAGTCCATCAAAAATTCTGCTGGAACCATAGCCTGGAGTCTGAAAAAAAAGTAGTTCTTCTGAAGACTGAGTAAGATTTTCATACTAAATGACATATAATGTTAGAGTCCTTATTTTATCCTATAATGATATTCTACCCAACATCAATCTGGGGTCACCTATAACATATTTCAAAGAACGAAGCTGAAATGACATTGCAGTGGGGAGCTATAATTTGCTCTCATAGGCAAGGCATTCATGTCTGATCTGCAGTAGCCATCTGCCAATATTTTTTATAGAATGGGTCGGAAATAGACTATGAACTACATAGAAAAACACAAAAATTTGAGATAAAGTCTAACAAGGGATTACTCATAGCATTTACTGTCTTCTCAGATGGGGCAGAACACATGGTGGCCCTGGGAATCCTCTGTTGGTTCTACCTGTTTCTAGCTCTTTCATCCAGTCATCTAGGACAATTTATGAGCAGATGTTGACAGACTCTTGCGAATTAGATAGTCTGTGAATATCCTAGTAGAATCAAATATGAATTATTTTTTTTTCTTCTAAATTTGAACAGAAAAAATCTAAAAAAAATGCTTGAACTTTATACATTTTGATTGACTTCATTATGTGGACTTTCAACAAGATTAACCGTGTGTGCAAGATTTTGTGGGACTGGATTTGACTCTAGTGTATTCATACATCATGTTTTGAGTCTCATCTTAACATACCTTCCACAAATAAAACACTGCCATTATACACATAGCAGTGTATTTTTACAAATCCAATCTAATCCATAAAACTGATTCTTTTGTATTCCCACATGTTGTTATGGCTTTATTATGGGTTAAACCACTTAGGAGTTTACCACTGCAGTGGGAACACCTGCTAGCAAAACAGTTTAACTGCAAGTTTTTCTATTGCTCAGTTCAGCTAACAAGCTGCTTTTAAATGGCCCTCAGACAGCAGTGTAACACTAGTGGGGCTTTTTCTGTTCCTCCTCTCGGGACATAAAGCAGAGAGCTATTCATCAGTTATTAGGATTTCACCCTGTTGATGCCTGCTGGGAACTTAGGGAAAAGTCTCTTATAGTTTCTCTTTTTAAAAAAAAAAATTCTAATACAATTATCAGAGACATACATCCTCAGAGAAATAAATAAGACCTGCCATGACATAAATCTCTATTTTAAGTCCCAGAGTTTTCAGTTAATATCCTGTATATTTTTACAGTGCACATGAGGATATTGCAGTTAGTTAGCCAACTTTATTAATAACATACATAACTCCAAAGAATAAAATCCTTATTTTTAACAGTAATTTTTAAATCTATTTGGTTGTTATGAAATTTATTTTAAATTATGCTCTACTTCTTCACTGTACTGTATGCACAAGCAGAAGTTGCAAATGTTGAAGTCAGTAATAAACCGTTTGTTTACAAAGAAATTCTGAAAAGTAGACTGCATTTCTGAACTTTAATGTCTATAAAATGACTCCAAGTAGACATGTGTAAGTGTGATTCATGCTTCAAGACTGCTCACCTCACACAGAGTGATGTACTGTCACTATTTCATTCATTCTAAACGCAGTATCCGTAAGGGTTTAGAAAGTAGACATCACCATAAATCAACGTTATTGGACTATATTTTCAAACAAAACATTTTACAGACATAGACATCCCACATTCCATACTGATCGTGAAACACTTACATGAAGGTCAGCTAAAGTCAGCAACAACTTACGGATTCATTTTCTGAAGGAATGAAAGATGCCTGTGTATTTCTTCTGAGTACATTAAAAGTAGCTTATGTATGCAAGGTTTCTGTGTAGAATTCCTAATGGTCATAAGGGCTGTAGCAGAAACAACATTAAGGAGACATGTAAGCACTTGAAGTTGTCTTTTCTGATGAAGCTCAGAAAGGACTCAAACAATATGCTGGATAATATCACCACTTTGTAAAGCATGTAGAAGTATTAATAGCAGTAAAATTTACTCCTGTGTGAACTATGATTCATTCAAAGACACTTATAAAATATGTTTCTTAGGAACCTAAAGAAAATCCAATTAACTTAAATATGTGGTACCCTGTTACATTAGTGATTCCTTTGTATATAAAAAGCAGGGCTGTGTTGTCAGACTTGGAAACTCTTCCCCATTTCTGCAACATAGTGTGCTCTGGTTGCATCTGCCTTGGTGTTAAATTGTGAGATACCCCTGCTGCTCAGGTTGCATAGGAAGGGTTTGCAGATCAGGAAGATAACCAGCCTCTCGGGCACTGGACTGTACTGTACGGCATGCTAACCCTGTCAATGGTCTTTTTCAGTCTTTTTTTGGTGTTTTTCTTTTTCTTTTTTCTGTTAAGGATACTTGGGGAGGTGGGAATAGATGTGTCTCCCTTTGTACTGGGCTAGATCAAAAGTAGCCTGTTTACCTACTTTTTTCTCAAGACTGACAGTGTCTAATGAAGAGATGAAGAAGATGATGTGAGTTTAGCTATTTCAGACAAGTTACCCAGTCATCCCAGAGTAGTCCCTATTATTATTTAGCAGAACCTTTCTGGTTGTGCTACAGTCTGACAGCTCCTGTCTTAGTCTACATCGAGGAATGAATTGGAACTTCTGCTGCGAATGTAGAATGTCTAATGTAGAAATTTTCTGGATCAAAATCCAATTTTTTTCAAATTTTAATGGTACATTGGCCTGACATTTCTCATTGGGGTACTCCAAAGATTGAAGTTGCTAAAATAAGGACAATATGACCTTTATATTAAAAAAAAAAAAGTCTTAATGTACTCAGATACTGATAAAGAAATCTGAGACCAGTAAGTGAGCGTATTTCCACAGCTTGAACTAAAAGACCTACTCTTACAACTAGGTAATATATTGATCCTGTCATTAGAGGCTGCAAGAAGGTTATGCAATGAACAGATTTTGTAAGACTGGGCTGGTATGGGAGAGACAAGGGAAACCAAAGATGTCTTTTTTAAAAAAGGCAAGGATTCACTTACGTAAAAGCATCATGATGTGTACAGAGCCATTAATACAGGAAATCTTAAAATTATGCTGACCAGATTATTTTTTTTAAGTGATACCTCAAAGGCTCAAAGGGCATTTCTTGAATGATCCTCTTTACGCATTGAAGACTTTTTAAAGTTACAAGTAAGATAGTTTTAAATGGCACTGCTAGAGATCAGATCTTGGCAGATCAGTAAATTTACTGATTTAAAAATTTATGTTATGTATTTATTGCATTTTTTAATCTATGCACACAGTCTGGAAACAGATTGGAGAGCACAGAGTCTGCTTTTCTTCTACTAAAGAACGTTGATCCATCTTTACAGAGTTGAGTATAGATATTTATGCCAGAGCAGAGCTCAGGAGAAACCTTGGGTAATAAAAGCTGTTTCACCGGGAGAATCCTCAGCTGTCTAGTTAATTTGGTTTTCCCAGAGCATAGGTCAAGATCTGTCCTTTATAATTAGGCAAAAGAGAAATATCTACTTGTGTGTAACAACTAATAGTAAAACTTCTTGAAAAGCTCTCAGGTCAGACAGTCATCTCTGAGCCATGAGAACATGAAAAGTCTAGCGATATATCTTCTCTATCTTTGCATTTTAAACCCACAAATATTTGTTAGGTTATCTTGTATTAGTTAAAAAAAAAAAATCACTCAAACCAAATTACCGTATAATAATAGTTTTTTTTAAAAAGCATCTTCTATAAGATGGAAATACTATTCTGTATAATGAGATGCATAAACCATAATTTAACAAATGTTCTGACTAAAACAATACATTATTTTTGTAAAGAATATTGCAGTGCACTGGAGGTACAGAAATTTATCATATACTGGAATTTATATGTTACACAGTGATGAAATCCATCTGTTAGGTGCTCACTTATATCACATAATGTAGTGAAAGCAGCCATCATCAATCACACATTACTCTAATCCTACCTCCATATTCTATTACTCCTGGGTCATTGAAGAAAGGCAATGGTAATGATCAGACCTGTAATTATAGAGCAAAGTAAGTATACTGCGTTCCAGTGAGGATAATGATGTTTACTTTTCATCTCAAGATAAATTTGGTGCAATCAAAATGCTAATAATGAAGTGCCAGCTACAGAATATCTACTGTGGACAACACTGCTACACCCAGGTGTTTCAATTATTCTAAGAAAAATAGTCAACATCATTTTGTGAAGTGCTGCTCTTAAGAGAAGTTAAAGGCAGGCATCAAAGAAAAGGTTTTCTGAAGACCTGATGTTATTCCTGACACTTAAGTCACCTAGAGGAACTATACCAAAAGGAAAGGAGTTACACAGACAAAAACAGTATAGATTTTCTGGGAATCTAACTTACCATCTGATATGTTTAAATGAATGTATTACGACACCGAATACATTTTACCAATTTAAAACAAGTAAATGTATTTTGGTGGGACAAATTCAAGTAAAAGGATGCAATATTGGGGCAATTTCAAACAAAACCCCCAAATAATGATGAATCAAACATTTAAACCCAAGTAATTAAGTATTTAAGAAAAAATATTCCCACACTAAATTTAAAAGCTGAATTTCCATGGCACAGTGAAGTAGAAGGGAGGAGGAGGGAAAGTTCACTACTTCTTTTAGGTGAACTTTTATTTCCTCCTGAAAATAAGTGCTTCAGTTTTAATGCCTTTAAATATTTTTCTTTTTAAATTTGAGTTAGTTTATAACAACGATGTTGTTTTTAATGAAAAGCAATGAAGTTTTAGGGGATTGCAAAAGACCTTTTCGCACTTTCTCTTTCATTGTAGGAGGGGGCAAAATGTAGTAGTTGAATAACAAATAGTGTCCCTCCTGAAATTCAATTTATTAATCAGCAAAAGAATTCACCCAGCAGTTGTTCCAATTGAGAGGCATTTATATCATGCCTTAGTTGGTGCTATAAAATCAATTTGTTCTCATCAAGCGTGCTCTGTGCAAAACAGTGATAATGAACATATGCTTGAAATAACATGCAGTGATAATTGCATTGGCCTCAGCCTCTAGCGTCATTCTGGACACATAGAGGCCAGTGGTGTGATCAGAAAATGGGCTTGAGAAGAAAATACAGGCAGGTCGGGTAGAAGAAAAATCAAAGTTGTGGCATAAGCATTGATCAGTAGTTATATAAAACCAGCAGGTCTTGTCCAGCACGTACTACATGGCCAAATTATTGATTACTTTTCCTACATGCGCAAGTTGCACAGACATGCGTAACCTGTACAAACAAGCCAATAA
This sequence comes from Thinocorus orbignyianus, assembly GCA_013400375.1. Taxonomy (NCBI): domain Eukaryota; kingdom Metazoa; phylum Chordata; class Aves; order Ciconiiformes; family Thinocoridae; genus Thinocorus; species Thinocorus orbignyianus. The sequence goes on along the minus strand of VXBW01003242.1, from coordinate 3,299,523 downwards.
AGGGTTGTTCTTGGGCATAAGTATTTACAATTTAATCATTAGAGTCAATTTTAGCAATTCTATCATCCTGACTGCACTTACCATATTTAACAGTATTGTTACAGATCTTTAGGAGGCCCCAAAAGTTAATTGATGGGCACAAGTTTATGTGCATCTGTGAAATGATGCATCTTTCTGTCTTTTAAAGAGCAACTACTTTTTAAATTAGTAAATTCCTTGGATATTAAAAGACAAAGTGTGAAATGCATGTCTAGATTTTTTGCGGGGGAAACTGTTGAGAAAATAGTGGGAAAGGGTGAGGGGAAGGTGGCTGAGGCAGAAACTGTGGAGAGGAGAAGCAGAAGTGGTGCCTCCGCTCATCTGAGGCCTTCTGAAGAACATGATTTCTTCCCACAGCCCCTTTCCTGAATGGACCAGAAGAGGGGACCCAGACCAGAATTTACGATTTTGTGGCTGAGGTCAGTGAGACACATTCAGAACTTCCAACTGACCCAGACTGTTTCGACTTTCCGCACTACTCATGCCTGCTTCTCCATAAGAATCTGCATCCCATGTTACTTGAAACTCTGCTTTCACCACCATCAAAAAGTAAAAAAAAAAAAAAAAAAGGCTGGGAAAAAAGGCTGGGAGAGAAAGTGAGTCAGAAGGGAAGGTATGTCAGGGAAAGAATCCAAAACTTCTTGGCACAGAGAAAGTAGACTGTATAAAATTTTGCAGACAATTATTAAAAGCCCTTGTAGCTGGGACTTGGCTTAGAAGAGACCACAAGTATATACTTTTATTTCCCCTGAAAAAACTCAGATTGTGATCTCAGTGATGTGTGACAGGATGTGTGCCAAGCAGGGTAGTACACTGAAGTCATGTCAGGTATGCAGGACATCTATAGGGAATTTTTGAGATCAGATTTGTGGTCCACACAGTGAAAGAGCCACCAGGCAGGTCTCTGCCCTGGACTGGCTGCTGGAGAAGCAGCAGCTGATGCAGGACATGGGGAGAAGTCAAATAGGCTGCACTCCACTGCAGGGTTTTTTGACAGATCCTGCAGGTCTGGAAATAGGGCTGGAACTCATCTGAAAGCAGGCTGCTCAGTGAGATTCCTCCTGCTTCCTCTCTCATTTGAGTAGGAAACACTGTGAGAACAGCCCTTAGAATGATTATTTGTGCTTTCAGTCCTTATCTAGGCCAGGAGCCAAAAATGCAGAGGTCTGGACATAAGTTACCAGAAAGTTTTGTAACCTTGAGAGAGGTTCAGCCCAAGTTCAGTTCTAAAAATACGAGATTGATCAGTGGGGGGTTATTATTCTGTACGAGCAGTCTTCTCCATCCTGTGGACAGTCTTCCCTGTTGCATTAGTTTTACATTCATGAAACTCCACTCATTGGAAGGCAATTACTCATGCTTAATATGAGGGTAAATGTGAACACACTCAGGCTTTTATCCTTTCACCATTATGCGGATTTATTGGCAGTATGCCCAAATCCTGCAGATCCTTTCCAGTCCAAGTCCCCACCCTCCTCAGCCAGCAGCTTTGCCCAACACAGGACCGTGTGCTGTGGCTGTGTCAAGGCTGACAATGTTGTGAAAAGTTTTATCTCACCTTTAGTGAAGTCTGCAGCTTTATTAAAAAGTCCTGTAGTGATACATCCTGCAAAATTCAGCCTTTCTTCAGAGCTGTTCCGTCAATCGTGCTGGGGAATGTCTGGTTTTATTTTGCTGGTTCAGAGTGGAAAAGCAGGAGGCAGATAAAAATGCTAAAATAAAACTTGGCTCTACATCATCAGGTTTTAGAGATTCCTTTGCTTTTATACTTTCTACAGGATGGACTTGTTCTTGCTAAGATATCACTTATAGTAGTTAAATCTCTGTTATCCTCTGAAGACGCTAATATTAGACTTAGGATATCCTCATGGAAGTTGCATAGTTCTAAAACAAATTAGTCTACTTCAGGCTTTATTTTGTTATTTGGAAAACATACAGTACAATATACACTGCAGTTTGTGTTTTCTGAGATGTTGCAGTAAAAATTTCAAAGTGTACGGAAACTGTGTAAAACGCATTGAACTTGAATAGCCATTACAATGGCATATTATGCTGACAAAGGATTTGAAAACTGCCCTTGCTTTGTCAGTCAATTCCAGGTTATTAATTTCTACGTCCAAACAAGATGCACAGATGTGCTGACATAATGTTCACTGTTTCCGAACCTTTACAGATATTACTCTTCTTATTACTTGTGCATGCTTAGAAAAGATTAAAAACCCCACACTGCTTTGGTATAAATTCAAGGTAATGATAGTCAAATCATGATGGCTGCTTTGTGAAGGATTGCTATAAAAGCAATTAGGTTTCATAGTTCACAATTTGCAACCTCAGCTTACTTTATATCATCATGCAAAACTGAATTGGCTTTAAAACTGTTAGGTGCACTCTCAACATGTATTCATACTAGAAGCGATTTGCATATTTTCATAGATGTGTGATTGTTTTGTGTTAAATTTGGCTGCTTTCTCTGGTCTAATCTCTGTGCAGATCCCAGCAGTTTAGATTTGGTGAATTTGTATCTGATCATGTCAGCCTAATGAACCGACTAGGCATCAGCTTTGACAGGCTGCCTGACATTGTACAAGATGGAAATAAAAGACTCAGGGCAAAATTGTGACCCCCATACAAGTCAGTGGCAAAACTCCTCTTGCCTTTAATAGGTCCAGGATTTCATCTATGGCTCTCTGCCTCATCTTTCACTTCCAGAGACAAACAGCATACAGAGTATAGCAGGGACTACAGACACCAGGCTTTCCCCAGTATATAATGAGGCATTAACTGAGTGAAGTCAGAACTTTTGGATCACAGTAGAGAAGTGAGTTTCTTTATAAGAGGGTGAATGAAGAAAAGATAAACACATAACTGATTGAAAGGAAAAGCCACTCTATATATAGTAGGGGAAAGTGAGAGATTGCTTAGATTTTATTTTCATTTGGTTTTTCTCCAGATTCCTAAAGTCACTTGACAGCCTACTAGAAAAGACTCGCCATCACTCACAGGCAAAATACAAAATTTTTGTCATTGAAAAATACTCCCTCAATGAAACACCCACATGCAGAATTCAGACAGTGCCATAACTTAGAGGAATTTACAGCATCCTCTGCCAGACACCCTTGGTGCTGATCACTTCATTCCAGCATAATGTGTTTTAATTATGGGGACTTCAGAGGGCAAAGGTGGGTTAAAAGCTTGCTTTATTTTATGGAACATGCATGTCAATGTGTTACAAAATATTCCCTCCTGGCCCCTTACTCTGTTGAGGGTTTTGGTCCTAAATAACAGTGTGAGATAAAGATCTCTTCCTGCACTGCTTATATCTTTGCCACCCTGAAGGTCCTCCTGAACCAGCACCAGATCTTAACACAGTGCAACCAAACTGTTAACACAGTAGAGGTATTTCAGGGCTTTCTTAATCCGAAGTTATCTTTTCCCTCTTAACATTGCTTCAAACTGCTCCTACAGCCACCTCTCTTTGCTCGTTTTGGGACAGTTTGCTGGGCAGCAGCACAGATACCAGGAGTAAAGGGCCCAGGAGCCCCGGCCACTTTGTGCCCCAAGGTGGTTCCTGCTCTCTGTGGCCAGATACTGGGATGGCACCATGCAGTGGGCAGCAGCAAGGGACAAGCCCAAGAGAGAGATCAAAAAGTACATCTCCCACTAGATACCTTTACTCATTACTGGATTTTATTTAAATGCTGAGGGCCTCTACTCCTGTTTCACTCAGTTAATGTTCCTTGGCTGAGGAAGAACTGAGTCCAGGCTTCAGGAGTTGGATCTGTAATGACAGCCTGATTAGTATTCAGCTCTGTTTACACATCAGATTTTTAAATAAATTTGAGTGAAAGAAAGTAAGTGGGATAATAACCTTTGCCCGTCTTGGAAGGGACCTTTCATGGCAGGGTTTCTCCCCTTCTGTGGTATGGGAAATGACAAAGTGGGGTGGGCTGGAGAGGCAGGACCCACATCCCCACTGTCACCAACTTTCTACTTGCAGAGCATCTCAGGGAAGTAATCTCCTGGTGTGCATGCAGCTGCTGGACTCGACCAAACCCTGCAGGCATGGGGTGCAGAGAGGCAGCTGGTTAAATATTTGCAGAGAGTAAGGTATCGCCTGTGCCTGGACACTCTGCCACCCCTCACCCTCACACACACACATGTATATGTGCACACAGAGAGCTCTCCATAGAAATCTGCAAGCTTTTGTCCAGCTGACTATTCAAACCTGGCCCTGTCCCATTCAATTAAATAAACACGTGTTATTTGTGCTGAAAAGACATGCAGGAAAAGGTATGTAAAAGTAGTTGTACGCTGAACTGGAAGCCTAAATCTTGCTTTATCCACCTGATAGAAGAACAAAAAATAAATTACATAAGATCTTTGGTAAATCTTCCAGAAGACAAAATATAGACATTCTTAACATGGTTTTCCTTGCTACACTTTAGGTAACTTTCCATCAGCTCTGAGGCAGTATGATTTTAGCCTCTGAGTAAAACTGAAGATGAGGGGTACATCTGAACTTCACCTATGCAAGTCTAAGTAGTAGTGATTTCAGCCAAGTTATCCTCAATGTATAGCAGAATAAGCAGTATCAGAATCAAGCCCTGAATGATATCTTTGCAAGTTGAGGCCATGAAAGAGAGAGGACCCTGTCTTTAGTTGTCATTAATCTGAGGTCACTGGGTCTCTGCTCGCTTTAGATCACTTGCGGGACTGACAAAGTCTTTCATTCTTGGGATAAAGACAGTTAACTGTGTTTGAATGAGTGACTTATTTCCCTTTGATAAGGACCAGGCACTAAACAAGGAATGTTTTAAAAAATAAAACTGAGTTAGATAAGGCCAGAAATAGGAGGATAATTTATGTCAGTGGAGTGCTTTCTAAGTGAGCAGTGTAACTTCTGAGGCATCTATGTTCAGATTTTTAAAATATTGGAACATATGGTGTTAGCATAAGCACAAAAGACTTTTTTTAAAACTTCATGTCATATCTCATCACATTATGGAGTCCTGTGCTGCATAATGTAATGAGATGCACATTTTAACACACAGGCCTTTTCTTGTGATATCAAACAGAAGAGGATATTAGGGAGCAAATTAGGTCACTCGCTGCCGAACTAACTGGTCAGCAAACTGATGTAATGACTATTTTCAAGTTTTCTCTCAAATTTGCCACTTTCCTACCTCCCATTAAATCAGGCAGAAAATAGAGCTGTGTCAAAAATTAGGTACTTCCTAAGAAATTGTTCCCCTTTTTGTTCATTTTTCTTCAACATTCATTATAGGAAAAGGAGAGGGAAAAAAAATTCCTTTTACCTAGGATATTTTCACCACTTTGACCATAACTGAAAAGCAGCTTTTGTCAGCAAAGTGCTTTTTGCTGCCTGATGGGTAATGTAATGTGTGAGTCAGTGTGGAAAAGGAGTTGAAGGTCAAAGCTGGAAGAGTACTTGCTGTGTCACTTGGTGTCCTGATCTGAATGTTATGCATGTCATTTCCCCAGCTCACTGTCAAAGAAGAGAAACCATACGATGACTGGGAATTTGCATGAGCACTGAAGAATAAGTCAAGAAGAATTTCTCCCTCAAAATGTGCCAAAAATAAGGAAAAGAATAATTACTTAATTTCATTTCTCATTCAGTATGTGGAAATTTGTAAACTGCCTTCTCTGAACACCATTACCCATCTTTTCCATTTGTGAAAGCTTGTAATAAACTTTGAAAGGTGAAATATTGATGAGTTTTGCCACTGACTTGGTGAGAATGGGAATTATCCAGAAACAGCTCACAGAGAAAAGGAAAGCTTGCAATAAAGTAATAGAAAGTTTAAAGCGGTTGAAAAATTCCTCTGAATTCCTTTAATCGACATTGTCATTATGAGTGCATTTTCAGACGAGATTCTCCTTCCGTGGAAAATGTTGCTGAAAACACCCTGTTTGTTGTTCAGCAACATTAACCTTTTAAAAATCCCACTTCTCCTCTAAAATGAAGTGTGCCTGTGCACACTGACTTCCTTGTTTTCAGCAGGACCTTTTACTACCCAGGCGCTGCTGTTGGGTTTGTTTTTTTTTTTTTTTTAAATTTTAAAAAAGTAGAATGAAAGGTTCCTTTAAAGAATCTTAGCTTATTTACTCTGTGCAACTGGACATTAGTAAGTTCACCCACTCTTTTCACTGACTGGTTTTGTAGCTTGGGTTAAAAATATTGGATTTGACATTTAAAGCCCTTAATTGACTAGATTTCAACGAAGTGCCTTACTGAGCTTCTGGCACTCTGCATACCACTTCCTCCTTCTGGGTCAAAAGGGGCAAAACTCTTGTATTTGAAGGTCTGCAGAAGTAGAAAGGGCAATGTTAACATTTCTGCATCTTCAGCTAAAGATCACAGAACAGTCACCTAGCTGACTTTTCCCAGGATTGCGTATTTCTGTTTAAGGTGGAATTGCAATCCTTTTTAATTCAGAGGGTTCTGACAGGACTTTGTTTAACCTGGTCTCACAAAATCATTTTTCAGTTTGTGATAAATTTCAATTTTGACTTTTTTCACTCTTTTTTTTTTTTAACTTTTTAGATGATCAGGATGTGAAAAACTATAATCAAAGGAAAACACTATACATTTAACTTGGCTCCTAGTGTGATTTCACTTGATTGATTCCACAGCTTCTAAATGATTTCCCTCAGAAATGGATCCAGCATCATTTTGTCAGGATTCCTGTGTTGTAGAGTTTTCCTCATCTGGTATCTGCCCTTGCAAATATCTCAGCATGTGACTAACTCAGCTGGATTTCTTGTGTAGAAAGTCAACAGGTTCCTAAACCCAAATAGGCAGAACCCACTAACATCTATGTGCCTGATTTTAGAGGTTACCAATATAAACTGTGTATCTGAGAGATTTATTTTCAAGGGCCATATTTATCAAAGAGTTAGAAGAATGTGTTAAAATTATCAGCATTTTGGTTCTGCCTTGATGTTACAGTTCAGTTTACTTCATGATTTTGTATCGCAGTGAAGGCTGAGACTGAGACCGCTAAAGAATCGTTTTAAGTTATCATGATAGGAAGCGGTCTTGCAACTGAGATCAGAGTTATAAATCACAAGATGCCTTCCCTCGTAGTTTATAGTGTCTTTCACAACTCACTGACGCCAAAGAAGAAACATAATTTAAAAACCTCAGAAAATAGTGAAGTAAGGTTTATGGGCATCCAATGAAAGTGTTTTATAAACTGAAGTTAAAATAGACTGTATTTCTATAGACTGCTTAAGCAGCCTTTTAGATACTAATTTGAGAGACATAATTTTTATCAATGCATTTCCTAGCATTGTATCATAGTGTCATTTTATTTTAGTGTTACTGAGTGAAGGAGACATAATAATGACTAAAGTCTTTCAAAATCACTTTAGGTGTTATAATTAAACCAACTACTAATCCACATATCTTGTTCATATGCTAAAGAAAAGGGTACTAATTCTGTACAATTGCCACAGGCAGCCTGTCTGAAATCCATGCAAATATAAACTGTGCAATATAACTTAGGAAGAAAACTCTCTTATTTCTATTAATAGTCTGAATTATTCATAATGGCTCTGCCTATGTTAGATGTAGTCCAGCATAACAGTAGATCTATAGAACAAAACAGCTGGTGCGGATGTCTACATTTAGGGAGGGGGAGATATTTCATATTAATTCCTGGCAGTTCCAATGAACTGTATGCCTGTTAGCAGCCAGAGTGCATTGGATTTGCTCCTGGAGCTTTGCTTCTGGTTTATTTTTCATTTGAAAGGAATCCAGCTCATAAGCTCCAAGACCATTCAGTGATATGACTCAAATCTCAGCAAATGGGAACAAAGGAGGTATTTACTTGAAAAATTGCACTCCTGATCTAAATCAAAACATTAATGTAAATTTACCTGTTTACCATATTTTAAAGACTGTGAAGACAAACCTTTTCAATGAGGAATAAATGCAAAAATAGTAGAATAATGGTAAAACAGTATGCCAGGCTCAGCACATGTTAATATCTCTGGACAGTTACTTCCTTCCTAAAAAGTTTTAAAAAGCAAGCTGCTTACAGATGATATCAAGTGCTTGTCTTTAGCTTTACTGTGTTCGTGGTAGAGTGAAAGCCCTTCACTGCAGGTACATGCAAAAATGCAGAAGCAGATAACTTATTTATCAAGGAATTTATCAAGGTATCTCAGTTTCATATGCTTGAGCTGCATAAAAAATTCCTGAGGATGTATACTACAGTTCACATGCGACAGTGCTGCAGGAAAGGGGGGGAAGCCATCACCATTATTGACTATGAATTGCATTATCACCCATGCAAGCTTGTCACCAGTAGTAAGAACCACATTTACTGAAGCCTGTAAAAATCTCAGCACAGAGAGGTGCGAGTGTGAAGCTGAAGCAAACACACAGCTCTCATTCCCAGATAACTAGTGTCTGCCAAGGATTGGCAAGAGTGAGGAGCTCTGTGGGGGCAGGTGAGGGTGACCACAACACTGGCGTGTCCCAACCAACAAGAACCCAGACTGGAAGGACCCTGAAGTTTGGCAATCACAAACAGTACAGTAAGTGCAGATGGTGGATGTGAAACACTCCCTGCAAGGATGTAACCCAGTTACCCAGTTGACATTAGTTGTGGAAAAACTCTGGCTTAAAAACCTAACAGCATGACTGGAAATGTGGCACCCTCAGCTCAACACAGGTGATAGCTGAAACAGCTGACTGAAAATGAGCACTGATGTGACGTAGTCTGACCTGAGGTGTAGTAAAGCCAACATATGCAAATCTGGAGATGCTCCTGTTCGGAATCTGAAGAAGAATAGGTAGGACAAAGATAAAATGGGAAAGCAGCTACTCTGATGACACAGAAATGTTATTTGGAAATAGTAAGGGAAGAGAATACATGTTTCCTAGCCTGAAGATTCTAAGCCATTCTGCAGCTCTGTGCTCTCCAGTATTTGTCTCAGCCACACAGAAAAAAACAAAGATAATATTGCAAAAGCTTACTAAAATAGAGTATTTTTCTGCAAGTGAGGGCTATATACTTCTGCAGGAATGTTATTTTAGTCATGTGACTGTCAATTTCTAGGGATTATTCAATCTTTATTAAACAGCAAAGTAAATATTTATTGAACGCTTGGAGTAATTCTTCAGTACACAGCGCTGGTCCTATCCAATGTAACATATATAGAGCTGCTTTGCTTCAGAAACTATATGCTATTTATCTGCCTGGAGTTCTATTCACAGATTTCCTTTTACAAATAGGAAGTGCCTCTATTTTCCTAACACCAAATTCCTTCTTACCTGAGTCAACCTTTAGTTAACCCTGAGGGAAAAATCCTCAAGCAGTGTAAATTTGTATAGTGCAGCATGCGACCTGCCCTATTGTTTCTTCATTCTTCTTGGAACAGCTGTGACTCTGGTAACAATAATAAAAAGAATCCATTACTTTTTCATCCTAATAGTTCCTTCAGGTTTGATAGATTACAATGAATTAATCATACAGGATTTTGATAACATATTTTATTATGTTGATTGAAGGGATTCACTTGAGATGACAGCTAACATGGCTCAACAGCCAAAAGCTTTTTAGCACAACTATAAGTCTATTCACTGTAGCTGCCATTCTTGAACGACCCAAAGGAAGGAGCTAGAATGAGTGATATATCATTGGTGATGTGTTTCGCTCTATAACTATGTAATATACCAGTAATTGCAATTAAGCAAGCACAGTTTCAGAAAAAAAACTTTTTATTTGATTTGAGACTTAACCCTCCCTCTCCCTCCCAACCTCCCCAAACCAATCTTTCAAATTAAAAATTAGTATATGGTAGTTAACTTCTTTCAGACATACTTTATTTAATTGCTTCATGTGAAGTAAGCCTTTGTTCTTCTTGGATAGAACAGTACTCTTCAGGTTGTGGTCTGAAGCTAGAATATTAGATCCAGCTTTGCTTACCATGCTTCATAAAAATGTGGACCAATTAGAGCTAGTCAGAGGATTATAACACAAAGTCTCAGATGTTTATAAAACATGACCTTGGGAAACACAGTGAATGAACTAGATTACTTGACCTAAGCAGGAGAAGACCAAGTGTGACAAGATAACAGTCTCCAGATACGTAGAAAGCTGCTGCAAAGAGGCAGAGAACAATCTGTTGTCCATATTTGTGATGGACAGAAAAAAAAATAAGGACTCTAAACTGCATTAAAGATTATTCAAGTTATGTATTAGGAAGAATTTTTGAACAGTGTGAATACTGAGGGAAATGTTAGGATATATTGCCTGAGGAGGAATGTCCATCACTGAAAGACTTTAAGAAGCAGTTAGACAAATATCTGTCAGGAGTGACACAGATAGAATCGACCCTGCTTTGACACAGAAAGAGATCTATGTTATGCTTTAAAAATTTCATATGTTATTAGTCATTACAGCTGTGTATAGTCTGCAATATGTTTGCATCACTTTTGTATATACATTTCAGTATGTTAAAAGCCTGCTGAGTTCAAAATCTCATCCTTAAATGATTATGCAGCAGAATTAAGGCCAGCTGTTTAACCCTTATTTATTTTCCTGGTATGTTTGCACTGTGATACAGTCTTTAATTACCCTGTCACACGTTGTTTTATTTCCACAGCCCTCTCTTTCATTAGTCTGTTGGATAAATTCTAGTCAGGGAAAACATGGTATTTTACATAGTGTGTAATATTCAGTGGGTATTTTCATATTTTATTACTGCATGTTGTCCAGACTTGCTCTGAAGACAAAATTGCTGTATTTTTAGGAAGATTTATATGGCTATCATCAGTGCAGTGTTTGAGTGATACTTCAACATTAACTTACCCTCCCAGCATTGCTTTGACATCTGTACAGTCAGTTGGGAGCTCAGTCTGACACTGATTTTTCAGTGTAATCACTATTACATAGCACCACAGATGTTCAGAATAGAATTATAATACAAATTGTTTAAGGTTCAGCAGTTTTAATAGACCAATTCCTAACTTTTCAATGGTGATATCACAGTCTCATTGTTATTGATAGCAACTTGCATGTATGTACTCTTCCTAATGATGAGCTACCAAATCTAGGTTTTTTAATAGCCAGCAAACTCCATTACGCAATATCATTTTGACAACAAGCAGGCTTCCTCAGCAAAACTAAAACATTTGGATTCACAATATTTGCACAAAATGACTGATTTCTACAAAATTGTCATTCTCTATGTGTATCATCATTAGTATGGAATGAGATACATTCTGGGTTATTTAGGCTTCACCTACGCTTCTTACAGCAGACTACAGGAATCCTATACTACAATCCTTGTAGGCTTAGCAAGAAAGTATATTCTCGCAGGTATAGGCAAGAGATAGCCTAACAACCCTGTTCAAACTTCATCACCTGCTGATAAGATCTCCTATGACAACAGTGGTTCTTTTCAGACATAACTGACAAATATGAATAGTAATAAATAAAACTGAGCTCTATTAGAGGCAGGAAGGAACTAGAAAGAATGGCAGAATATAGATCCAGGATTGAAGAGAAGATGGTAGGGTAGTCTGAAAAGAGATGACCCCACATCAGAAATTTCTGCCTCTGCAGAAATTGTAACTGCTGGTTGTGTTAATCTTCTTGTCCTTGGGACTGTGAAAGGCTGATCAGTCCTAAAGTAGAATCATTCCTCCTCCATCCCTGAAATTTTGGTGATTTTTGTAACCCTGTTACCGATGCCATTGACTCTTTTATCTCTGACTTTCTTTTCCAGTTTTCCCAATACATAATCCCGTATTTTCAACCCATCTGCAGTCTCTTTTTCAAGACATCTACACTTATAGTCTTTGTGTATCTTCCTCTTATTTAAATCTAGAGTCTCTATGCCTGGCCATGTTCCCTGTCTTCCTTCAATATCTCTTCATCAGATGCTGATGATCTGTCCTGATCATCTGTTATATTTTCCTTGTGAAAAGACCTAATGTAAATCTTTTAAACATAAATATTTGAAGTTTAGCTGTTAGAAGAAATGAAAACATGAACATTATCTGCAGGTAGCGCTCTAAGTCTTGCAATGTACAATTTTTACGAAGTTGAGTGTATGCATCAATTTCACATGAGTGAACTGCTATTGACTTCAAGTGATCATTCATTTAACCTTAAATGCTTCTGTATAGGTAGATAGAAGAGAGGAATTTCAATTAGCTTCAGCAGGTCCAGCTCTTGTGTATCTGAGGTCATGATCCTGAAAAATGTTATCCATGTAGTCTACATGTTAAAAATTCAGTTGAGTTGTTCAAAGGTCTTTTGTAGTTGCCTGAAAGCTCATTGCTGTCTCAGAGCACATCCTTGGAATAATCAGTTGTGTTGTATGATTTTTCTTGCCTAGAACTGAAATGTTTTATTTATATAAGGCATTCTGTGCATTTGCATTGCCCTTTTTTTTAATATATCATACTTAATTTTATATGTTGTAGACCTGCATATGCAAGCCTAATTTGTATATTTAATGGTCCTTCATGAAACAAATGTTTAAACCCTTAGCCTAATAGATACACTTGATTTATTTTTATGTATGTGCTGAATACAATATGGAAAAAAAAACACTAGGGTTTTGCAAGATTAAAATTGCAACCAATATTCTTGTACATAATTTAAAGAAAATGTAGCAAATAAAAATAAATAATAAGCTAATTTCAGAGTATTTTATAGTTGTAAACATATGACATACAGGTAAATCTGAGGTGTCATTAATTTAATATTTATACATGTGAAAGTCATAATCTTAACTTTAAGTATGTATAAAAGATATATTTTTGTTGTCTTTGAGTCATATTTGTTATACCTTTTAATGTCCATAGAGCAGAAAGTCTTCTGCATTTTCTGACTCAGGAAAAGTAATTAGTTTGAAAATATATTTCTCAAAAATGTCTTGATTTAGGATTAAACATGTGTATTTGATACAATCTTTTCTTTCTCAGTTTGGCTGCCCTCTCGGCCTGTAGAGGAAATATTAATACAGGAGCTGAAGCAACTTTCCAGCATTCCCAATAGATAACCATCCCCTACCACTAGTTATGAAATGTTCAAGAGGTCAAGGAATCTGCACCTTGAGACAAAGATGGATGGTTTTCTTTGCCTCTATTCTACCTGTTGGTATGTTATATATTTCTTCCCTTTCATACAGCATATACTCTAGACATTTCAAAGTAGTATGGTACAGATTAGCTACATTATGATACAATTCAGGAGAACAACATAACTATTAGCAGAGTCATAAGATGACTTTTCTGCTCTTTATTCACAATTTCGTTTTATAGATTTGTTTTGTTTTCTGTTTGTGCAGCTGTGAAGAGGAAAATTGTTCTGATGGAAATATTTTTGAGCTCTCAGGTGCTAGAAGGTAACTAATAATTTGTCATATCAAGTGGATAGGATCTGTAACATGTTAGTTACCCCCAGAATTTTAGTGCTACCATTTGTGGTTAAAATTTTTTCTTTAGTTGACAAAAGAGATTGTAAAAAGAAATTCTTAGCAAGAAAGCCATAAAAGCATCACCCTGAAAGTGCCTTCTTTTATACTGCAGAACCACTCATCATTCAAGTGTATATTTATTAGAAATGCCACAGGTTAGAGAAAGGATAGAAGAAACTAAAAAAGAGAAAATGACCCACACCAGGATTTGGATACTAAACCCTTAAGTGTAAAGTTAAATAAAGGTACTAGGCTATAAGCTCCTAAGGGAAAGATGTAAGCAATTAGGAACCAGTGAATAATACAGCACAAATGTAAGATAGAAAATGTGGGTCATGGGAACTGCTAGGAAAAAAAAAAAAATCCAAAAAGAAAAAGAGAATTCTGTTGATTTCTTGCAGCTATTATTCTGCTCATGTTTTGTTATCTCATAAAACAGTTTAAAAACCCTTCTGTTGCTAGAGTGTAGTGAAAAGTGATGGAGATAGAAAACTAGAAGCACATGACATGCATTTGTCATCATAAAACAAGCATTTTCATCAAAAAATAAAAAATCACAATTCCCGAACTTCTGTATCTGTACCTCTTCCTTCCATTATTTTCCTATTTTTAAATGTAGTTAATGATAAAAAGGTGTCCAGTTGTAATGAAAATCTTAATGAAAAAATCTTAAGCATTTGATTTGGAGTGTTTTTTGGTTGCAAGAACTGAAATTCAAATAAAGCCCTTAAAAATGTTTTACACAGGATTCTGAAAACTATCCTGCACTGTTTTAAATCTGCTCCAGCTGGAATAAATAACAAAACTTCACAGCTTCTCTTAAAACTTAGTTAAACTGCCATGAGAGCTGCCAAAGATCCTACTCTCTATTAATGAGAAAAATAAAATGTATGCTCTACAAAACTCGACTATGCAGGTCTACATATATTATTAATAACTAATGAGTAGTGGTTTCGCATTTTGGACAAAGATCTATGAATAATCTGGTGCCACAATTAAAAATGGATGTAACTATGTCAACACTTAAGAAATATCATCTTTGATATCACAGCAATAGGCCTTCATTCAAATAGTACCATCCTTTCCACTTTCAATTTTGTTTAAGGCCATGTGCCTTCAGAGACCCTTAAGAAAATGTGGGTAAGTAGTTGTGACGTTGCAGATTCCAGAGTGCAACTTTCTAGCTTGCGTTTTATTTCATGGAGTTGCAGGTTCTATTTTTGGTAGGATCTTTTGTAGTGATTTCCCTATATGTAGTACTTTTTCCATTCTAAAGTTTAATGTCAGGTTATTGTACAGTCCCTCCCACAAGGATCTGAATGTAATTGTGTTTTGGGCACTATTATTTAGTGGCTCAGTTATAGTTCCTGAAATAACTCTCTGTGTGTTACTTAGGGCCATAACCTCTCCCCTTGTGTGCTCTAGAACAAGCTGTTCCAAGAAACAATTGCTTAAAATGTCAAGAAATTGCTTCCTAAATCTCATCCCAATATGACATATGACCAGTTTATATGCTGACAGTTGAAGTCCCCCATTACTACTATTTTATTAGATTTAGTTGCCTCTATGGTCTCAGCATTGCACACAGTATTGTTTTCCTGATCTGCAAGTCAGTAGTTACAAGCATATGTGTTCTCTCTGCCCAGAGAGCAGCACAAAATTATTCATCATTTAATTCTATACATGTCTTTTTTTAAGGATGAAGTGGAACATGAGCTGTGTCTAGCTCTTTTTACAGATCTTCTGAACAAATGTGTACTTTAATTTGTATGGATATACAAATCAAATTATAAAACATACTTACATGTCAATGACTAATTTGGGGTGATTTTAGTGCATTAATTATACTTTAAGCCTTTCATTTTCCTGAGGCTAATCTACTCCATTGAGCCTTGCCAAACTAAGGACAGAGACTAAATCTGATATTACAGATTTATAAATGCCAATATGAGTCCTTTCCAAAGCAAATACACTTCTGTTCCTTCAATTTTCTGCTTCTGCAGCTTGGATAAAGAAGGATAGATATATTACATCCCTATTAGAGTTATTAACATTGAAGTTTCACAGTCTTAGGATTGCAGTTCTCCATTCACCACACTACAATTTATAGTTTAGGTCACAATTTAATTGTTCAGCTCATTGAAATGTCTTACTGGGTTAACTAGCCATACTACAAGCCAATGGCAGATTTGAGAAGACTGCCAACTTGTTAAATTGCCTCAACTCTTGTTGGCTCCAGAAGAGGCAGATTTCCACTGTGATCTTCAGAATGTTAAACTTGTATTGTATTCCTTGAAGTGTGTCAACTGGATGTTTGGGACCAGAGTTGCGCATCAGACTAATTTTCAATACTGTCAGCTAGCTATCCGACCAAACTTTTTTTCACAACTTTTAATTTTGTATCCTAAGGAACTTCCTCATCCAGTGCAGCTGCCTTCACATTATCTCTCAGCCCATCTCTGTTTTGGCACTTCCTTCTCAGTAGTTGAACACCTGAGGCCAAATGTATAGTTCTATCCTATACTCAACCAGCTCTTTAGTTATACCAGTGTTAATTTATCTGAACAAATAGTACAGGCAGTTACTTTTCCATTTGTTAAGAATCCTTAAGGATAGTAGAATATGTCTTTGAAAACAAAGGGAAAAGTAAGGATGAATAAAATCGTTTTTTTTCTGTTTGAAGTAAAAGATGTATAGTACAATAATGAAGGAATAGTAGTTATTAATTTTTAGGAATAACAAAAAGCTAATTAATTGTTTCCCTTGGTCTTCAGAAACAATTCTGAAAGTTGATTTTCCTTTTTTATTGCTAGAACTCAGGAAATATGTTTTTTCAGGTATAAGCCAAGTGTTACATTAATAAGCACAGAAATTATCTAAGGAATCTAACCTCAATCTTTTCAGTACCTTATAATTCATCAAAAGGAAGTACCTGACTTTCTGAAATGTGAAAAATTACTTGTGGTTTTCTCTTACACTCATTTTCCATATTCTGAGATTGTATACTTCATTTTTTATATATTTATGACATCCTATTTGTAGATAATTGTGTTTTCTCTGGCTAGCTCTTGCACTAGAGGATGTTTTTGTTTTTATTTTACTCAATGAGCCATGCATCCTAATTGTCACATGCCATGAATTTGAGTTTCCATTCATAACAAAGTATTTTCAATATATATCAGTAATTAAGCTACCTAATGTGATTTAATAATCATATTTTAAAGTTCAAAAATGTTTTCAGTTCCAAAAATGGTCATGAATTTATTTTTATTTATTTTAATCATGAATGAATTGAGGAACTGTTTATATCTGAGCATATATAGCATATTTTAAGATTCATGAGGAACTCCTTTAATCAAAAACAAAATTAAAAAAATTTAAACCATTATGAAGTTGTAAACAAAAGCATGGACTGAAACTAGTCTTGGTTAACAGCAAACACAGATTTGAGAATAAGACACATCAGGAAGCTTTTGCAAACACTTCCTTGCATCTTGATCTTGTGAAAATAAAACTCTATCAATGTGCGCTCTACTCTGTGCTGGAGCAGTAACATTGATAGGAGCAAGCAATATACTTCCCCTGCTGTGGGAATAAAGAGGTAAGAAACCATTTTATCTGTGCCTACACCTGACACTAGGAGATTTTTGAGGGATTTTTGTAGGGATTTTTGAGGCAAGAAAGTGAAATTGTAGTCTGAGGTATGGTGCTCTCCATGGGAGATGAACCCAAAAAAGAATGGAGTGCCACATGTTTGACTTATGGTTGATTCCATTTAAACATTGGACTATTCTTTATTAGAGCTCAAATTAATGCGTCCCAGCAGTCCAGTGTTACTCACCTCAGACTAAAGGAAATCAGGAACTCTCAAGGGTAATGGACTAGGGAAAAACTCAGGTTTGCAAGCCAATTTTCTGAAGACCTGCACTATATGCACCATGGAAAGAATGGTCATACCAGATTTATTAAGAAATCTCCCAAGGATATAAAAAGAACATATTTAGTGTAATCCGGCCGTCTTAAGTCCATCGAGGCTAAGTCTGCTACTTTTGGGCTTTCTTTTGTTCCTGAGAGCTTTCGTCTCACCTTCAGTAAACTGTAAATGCTGTGTTATTTCTCTTGTGCTTTTTATTTTTGGTGTGTTCAGTACTATACAATAATCTCCTGAGGTTTAGAACAAACTTCTCTTTAACGCTTACACTTGAAAATGAAGGCTCTTGAGTCTTGTTGACCTACAAGGAACAGCAATCACCAGCTAAGAACCAGAGATACAAGCCCTTCACTGAGTTTAAAATCTGAGTTATTTAAAATAGCTTACGGAGGATTAAATTTATGTGATTTAAATGCAAAGGCCAGCTATGTAGAAAAACACTACTTGGTAGTGCTGATGTCTGTGAACACTATGGGCTCAAGCTGCTGTGTTCCAAAAACAGATCTCAACCTCTCACATAGTTATTGCCCCATGTATCTACTGTTTTCATAGTGCTACCGTAGCATTGTAATAAGGTTTTAGGAAGAGGACTTTGATGGGGCTTTAAGAATATGAGGGTCCAGTGTGGTAACAAAAAAAATACTTTATGGTTTGCAGAAGCATTTTAAATCACCAGTGAACGTTACCACTACAATGCTAGGCAATGGAAGAAAGGAGGGAGCTGAGTCCAAGTACACCACCTTTTAGTACTCTCAGTAAATCTGCTGCTACAGTAAGTCAGATTTTTCAGTTGTATGCCCATGGATGCATGAGCACTTTATCTCGGCTAAATATCTGACTTCAGATTATATTATTGTCATGGTTTGGCCGCGGCGGCAACAAAGCGCCATGTTGCAGCCCGTTGGCTCTGACGCCCCACAGCGGTGGGGAAAGGATGGGAAGGAAAAGGCAGACTCCTTGGTTGAGATAAAAACTGTTTACCAGAACAACAGGTATTACTGGGAAACAGCAACAGATGGAGGACACAAACACCAGTACCATACCGACCGCAGTCCGCACCGTGCTGCCCCAACCGCCACCAATGCCACTGAGCCACACCCTGGCGCCGCATGCCAAGATATACGCCTATGCTGTGATGTCACCACACCCACTTCCGGTTGTGGCCCCTCCCCTTTCCGGCCAGCTGCCGGCTGCCCCCTGGGCCTGGCGTGCATGGGGTGGAGTAGCTGTGACTGATAGAGCCGGGGGAGAATCAACCCCGTCCTTGCTGGAAACCAGGACAATTATATAACCTCTCTATCTACCTTTCTCTCTCTCACACACACACACGCACACAGAGCTAAACTTTTTCTTCAGGAAAAGGGACTTCTCAGGTGCAAACTCAGGATTATTGTCACACATGGACCAGTCAAAATCAATGATGACTTCATCTACCACATTCTTTTTATTGAAATGAAGAAGAAACTAAATTAAACTTGAATGTGTCTGCATGTAGGTTGCATGTTTTTGTTAATTTTATGCCTGCCTGATGTATAATTATGTGTAAGAAGTTACTATGTGGAAGGGGGACTGGGAAGTAAAAAGGAAAGAGGTTCCAGTACATGATTCCTTCATATTGAGTGTACTAGACAAGACAAGATTTTAAGTCCAAAGAAATGAATGCATTGAAGAAAATATATGTACTGTCATTCTCCACTGAAACAAATAAAGTGAATTTTCAAAGAATATGAATAGAACAGAGACAAGTCAAAGCTTTTCCTTAGCTACTGCCTCTTTTTGCATGTACTTAACATACTGCCCCTAATCCTGGTGAGCCTGGATTTAGGCATTCATATTCAGTTACTGTTTTGGACACTATTGATACTTTCCTGAAAGGTGGGAGTGACAAGACAGGAATGTCAGTTTTCAAATACTAATCCTTGCATGGAATATCACTGATAAATGCAATTATCTTTTCAAGGCATTTCTTCATGCTGAAATTCAAAGTGCAAATGTGAAACTCTCTCAAAAGAGTTTACAAAAAAAAAAGTTTTTTAAAAATTTTCTAAAAATTTTCCAAAAAGTGTTTTCTAAAAATCAAACAGTTTTAATTTTTTGCAGAATTTGTTTCCAAAGCAAAGGAAACAGAAGTTCTTGATCTTTTTTTTAAAAGCTTCCTATATTTAGGAAGGAAAAACTCCAGAAATTGGCTTGGAAGAATACCTCAGAAAAGTTCCTTAAATGTTTGTTATAATAATAATGACAATGATAATAAGTTTCTTTGTTTGTTTGATAAGTACTGACAATATGTTCATGGCGAACTTGACTCTGTTGTGTTTACTCTTTTTGTGTTTACTTTTTGCAAATGTTCTTTTGGATTATTATTCTCACAGGAATGTTTGCTGAAATGTTCATTTTAAAGAGGATATTAGAGGACATTCTCAACTTGCAAATTTTGAACTCATGAATATTAGAGCCATTCCAGAAGACTGATTTACCTATGAATTATGTTTATCTTCTTAAGACACTAAAGGAATTTATCCAGTCATAATTAACACAAGTGAAAATCCCAGATTCAGTTAGCTATGAGCTGCTTGAGTGTAATCAACAAAGTAAGATATTTTCTTAATACTCATGTAGTGATTCCTATCAACTAATCAACATATGTGACAGATACTATAAGTATTTCACTTCTGATCTCTTAAGGTTCCTGATGGTCTCTCTGTACAGGATGTATGATTCTTTTGCTTAACTAAAGAGAAACTAATTTCACAAACTTACTTTTTTTTTTTTTCCTTTTGTACTTAAGGTGCTCATAAAAAGAAATCCTTAACAAGTAGGATCAATGGCCATAATACATCATTCTTAATCTCCTTGTGCAAAACATGGTTCAGTCACATAGCAAACAGCAGTAACTTGCAGCTTTTTTTATTTCCTGAGGCCCTGTGTTCTGCCAGCAAAAAACATCAAGACTCCTCTCTTCTATCCATCATGGAAAGTTGGGTGGTCTTACCCACTCTGTGTTTGCTTCTGCACCATCCCTGCACTGTGATTGTTCTGCTCAGTGATTGCTCCATGCTCACCAGCAACCTATGCCTTGTATCCAGTTCTAATTGACTTTGGTGAGCAAGATCTTCATGGGAGTTTCAGTGTTACAGCCCTTAACTGGGAAAAGCAACACAGAGTGTGAGCTTGTGGACTGCCCTGAAAAAGACATGGAAAACTAAAATGAAGCAAAGCTTAAAAACATAAACAAAATATCCTGCCCACAAATATGTGCAAGAGCATTTATCAGAAAACAGATGGCCTCTTATATTCTGAACTAAACACCTCTAGAAACATAACAATCCATTTATCTTGATGAATGCGTCCTCTAGCAGATAAATTCAAATAGCAGAAGGAACAGTTTACCTGCGGGTCTGGAAAACACATTTCTATGAAAATACATGACATAGGAATAAGTTCTAGATTTCAATTATTTACATGCAGAATGGGAATATTATGGTAAGTCTTCCCTTCGCCTGGTCTGATCTTCAGGGCAAAAAACTTTCTTTCTCTGCTAGGCCTGAGTCTTAATGGCATCAAATTTAACTCCACAGCACAATTTAAGCAACTGCAGAACTCTTTTAAGTAACATCTATTTGCATTAGCTTTGACTGAGTCATCTGGAAATCATATGTGGGCCCTGCACAGGCCTTCTGTAACAAGGAATCTCTAGGAAATCAAATTATCAGGCTTTCCGTGTCCCTGTGTAACACTGAAGAAATTTAATAAAGTTTTGGTAATGGTCAAAAGTGTATAACTTAAAAAGAATATTTTGAACACACTGAAAATGAATCATTTGCAGTATAGTATTCATAGACAGAATATCTTATGTTATCTCCACTGAGAAATTATTACCCAGGGAAAAGTCTTTTTCAAAGGTTTCTCAAAGACATAGACAATTTCTCTTGGCCAGAAAATTCTGAAAAAAAATAACAGAGCAATATATAAATTGACAATTTTAACATACTCTTCCTAGGAATTCACTGCAGCACTATAAACTATAAACAGTGCCATAAATTCTCTCTGGCCTGA
Source organism: Thinocorus orbignyianus (assembly GCA_013400375.1). Lineage (NCBI taxonomy): Eukaryota > Metazoa > Chordata > Aves > Ciconiiformes > Thinocoridae > Thinocorus > Thinocorus orbignyianus. The sequence continues at coordinate 3,278,030 of VXBW01003242.1, read as the reverse complement.
CTTTTGGAGCATTTACAACCACTTTCAAGTTAAAATACTTCTAATAGCCTTCTGTAGTAACTTGTATTACCATTAAGCATACCTAAGCTCTTAACAATGTTCTTGTAGCATTGAAAGGGTCTCATAAATAGATATGTAGCAACTTGTGTATGTATATTTAGTCCTCTGAACTTAGAAGGAAATGATTATACAAATGTAACAATAAACGTTTCTTGCAGCAAGGAAAAATATTTCCAGAGATATCAGCAAATCAGCATTTGTTGCATACTGGATTTATGGTATTTATAGCATACTGCATCCCAAGATAGTTTCCCAGGATCTCCTTGTCAATGTGTACAGTGGTTGTCATAGGAGGAACTTACACCCCAATGTAAACAACACATAGGAAGGGTCTAATCAAATTATCTTCCTAAGCACTTACACTAGCTAATGAATTAAGTTGGTGAAAACTTGGTCTGGCATTTTAAAGATACGATAATTCAGGTTTGTCACAGGATAATCTGCTTCTGTTGTCAGAAACAGTGATCTTACTTTTCTGTCATTAGATTACTGATATAGCAAGACTCACTTTTCCCCAGGCAGTTAGAAAATGGGAAGAACTGTGAGAGCTAGAATGTAGGTGGGAACTCTGGGGATTTGTAATGCATTACGATAAATTGCTTTGCTATTTATGTAGATTTAAATAATAAAATATATCCATAAGCCGCCTTATCAGCTGCATTAAATATGTTTTCAAAGAAAGAACGAAGCCAACCTTTGCATCTCTACCTTTGCATCCTATCATCACTGTGGGATTTATGTTTCTCCATACAGTCTCCATAAGCTTTGTCTTACAGTGTGAGCAGAGGGACCCAAAGTGGGTTATTTTGAGCCAAGGAAGGGTGTATGTTGTAGGAGCTTTAGACTTTACCCCAGACAGGGCAAGACTTGCCAGCTGTCTCTGTTTTATTATGAGCAATTCATCTTGAGTATCTTTTTCTACTATCACCGAGGCAGACCTGGACAGGAAAATGAGGCAATACAGCAGGTTAAGGGTCCCAGGATACTAATGATTTTTCAGGATGCTAACACCTTAAATTCTAGCCTAAGACCAGTAAGCAAATCATATAGATCCATTTAAGATAATTTATCAGGTATGTGAAAGGAATATGCACAAAAAAGAGAGATGCTTTTGGTACATACTGACCAATTCATTAATTACATTTCATGATTATCCTTAGACAAATGACTTAATCAAGCGTGACTGCAAAATGAAGTATTTTCTCAGAAAACTTATATTTACATGTATCTCTCATACATACAAGATACTGTCCGGAGGATGTCTTCATTGTTAGCTCACTGCTAGGTAGAAGTGTTAAAAAGAATTGTCTCTGATACAGTACACAATGTCTGTGTGAATAAATTCCGTAAGATTTCTACATTTTCCACAGGTAAATTGAAACATCATGTAAGAAAGGAGAAAAGGAATAAAAAAAGAGTTCTTAGAGACAATTACAAAATGTCTGGAGACCTGTTTTGAGTCAGTTCTATCAAAAATATCTTTATCTTAGTTTTTTAAAATGTAGCCAGGATAACAAATACTGAATTACATTGTCTATTTTCTTGCCATGCAAGTTCATTTCTACAAAATTTTGATTTATTCTCTTAATTGTTGTTTTCTTTTTGAGTTGCTACTTACAGTTAATTGTGTCATCTACCTTCGGTGTGACCTGACAGTTTGTTTCACAGCCATCTCTTTTAAGCAGACAAGACATAAGAAAGAGATCTTTCTATCCTTCATGTGCAAAATTTTGTTTTGGAAAAAAGCTCTAAGTAGTTTTTAAAAGGTCAATTAATCAGTCAGGGAAAAGTAAAAATGTTATTTGACTCAGAAGCCTCGCCACACCATTCAAATAATGAATGATGAATACCAAGCCTTTGAGTGAATTCTTGCAATCAACAGTCCATGACTAATCGATAGGCTGACATTTTCACACAGTTGCAGAAAGTGATCAAATTTCATAAATATCACGTATTGTTGTTGGAAAAAATCAGGCACGGTGGAAAACAAAAGAATACAAAACCATACCAAAACACAACGCACAAACCCCTTCGAACAGACAAAAATAAGGGATCAAATTTTGCCTGAAAACAGTTCATTGCCAGTTGTGCGCCCAAGCGTAGGTGCAGCCATACACAGGGAGAAGGCGCCACCTATAGGTCTACCAACCCTGCTCTTGCTCTGGGATCCAAGGTTACCAGTTTGTCTGATAAAAGCTGACTAGGACTGTGAAAGGACCGCGCTCACAACCATACAACACTGTTGGTCAAATGTTAGCTGTATATGATATCAGCAGCATGCACATTACATGAAATAAGACCTGGTTGATATCTCAGATGCTTACTCATCTGGTTGTAGAGGACGTTTCTGAATCGTTACTGAGCAAACTTACAAAGGACAGCTTGGTTAGCAGAGTGGTAAATAATTAAGAGAGCAGTTAAACAGTGATCAGGATTGCTTGGTGACCTAGGCTACACAGAAAAACTTTAGTTTAAGACTATGCAAAAGTTGTTAATCAAGATCAAAGGGTGAAAGACACAGGTGTGCTGGAAAGCAGAGACCCTATAAAAAATTAACATGAAATTCAAAGCAATGCTGTGGACAAAGTAGTTGATATTTCCTGTGATTAAACAGGAGCGTGACAACAAGAATAGGATTTTTACCCATGTACCCAGTCTGACACAGGAAAATATGGAAGTTTAACTGCACAATAGGATGTTTAAAAATTGGAAAACGTGGAGAAAAAAAAAAGTCACAGACATTATTCAAGTCTTTGAGTAAATGCCTGGAAGCTGGTCTGTTTAGTTTATCAAAAAGAAGTTTGAAAGCTGATTTGATTGCAGCATGCATGTACTTTCCAGAATTAAGTGAATTGAGTGAGAAGAGTGAAGATAGAACTAGTGGTGGAAATCTTATGTGAGGATAATTCAAATTAGATTTATTTATTTTTTTTTTACTGTGTTTGTAGTTATCCAGTGGAATGGGATAATAGAGGAAGGGGTTTATTCCCCAGTTTCTAACATTGTCAAATAAGGACATTTTACTGAATACAAGATTTATCAACATACATACTGGTTTTTAAGGAGCCAGAATGTGGCATACAAAATATTAATTGATAATCATACTAGTTACTTCTGACTTTGAGATGAATTGACCAAAATATTGAGTTTCAATCCTGAGCTCTCTTGTTGCATTGCCCACTTCATCATCAGTTGAAAATTTAGGTAGCAATCAGTAAGTCAGACTTACGTGTGCTAGGTACATTAATTTACTATGGAAGCAGCTATATCTTGATGTCCTGTTACATTTGCAGATTACTCAAGTGCTTCTGTTCAGTTCACCATCATGGCCAGGCTGTTCCCAGAGGTAGCTTCAGACATGACTCGCTATTCACCTTCTGATTTAATATACTTGATCCAGTTTCAGTCTCAAAATCAGGTGGCTGTTAAGCATGTTTAACATGACCTTATCTGAGCTATGACCTATGTCATCAAATTTGAGGTATCAAAACTCTTTTTCTCTCTAAAAGATCACTTGAAAATTCAAAGGCAATCACTGTACAGTCTCTGGAGACCATCAGCCAGTGAGACTGGTGTAGCCTGGGTCCTGTCCAAGATACAAAAGGAAAAAGACCATGAAAGTGGCTACATGGCATGTCCTTTGTTTTGCTTTAATGCGCTTACTGTCTCACCCCAAAGATGGTTAGGGTGAGCAAAATGTTTAAAAGTGTTTCTAGCACTGGGAAAGTTAATTGAACATAAGATTAGTGACTCTAAGTTTGGAAGGATGCTGGCACCATGCCCTCCTAGGGGAAATGTCAGTGAAATCAGGCCGCAACAGACCCAGCATGCATTGTTTTCTTTTATTTGGTTTGGGTTTTTTGCAAACCAGGACTGAAACCTTCTGAACACATCCTCAGCCAATATAAAGAAAGAAAGAAATTACTGATAATTAACTATGTACGTTCTTTTATTTCCCTGTGGAGTTGGTTTGGGTACCTTGAAGGCAGTCAGTTTGGTGTAAATTAAATTGATTTTGTTCTGATCAATGACCAAAATGTACGACTTAGAAATTAAATATTTTACATAAATATTATTGGTTTTGTTGTAGACAAAAAAGAAAATATTTTTAAAAAGTAACGTTTATTATTTGAAGAGGACAGGGGAGCTTCGGGCAAATAGAAATCTGAACTTTTTAATCCAAAAACATTATGGGTTTGTATTTTTTTCCTTATCATTAACATTTCTCCCAGTTTCTAGGCAATCAAGAAGGATTATAAATTTTTTTAATTAATTCCTTTTTTTGTCAAAATAGTGGTTGAGTATGTAGCAATACTTAATGCTGTATTCCTAGTCCAATTTTTCAACAAGCATATTATATGTGGAATAAAAGTTTTATATGGGAAGAACAAAAATACATTTTAAAAACAAAGTGGTATGCAACCATATGCTTTTATAACTCCAGGAGAAACCTTTAATTTCTGTTTGTACCTGCCATTTTTTTCATTGTAAAGTTTGTCACCCCACTGCAGTATCTCTAGTGCTTAACTTGTCTCCAAACACATTAATATCTTTTTGTGTTGTAGCTTTCCTTCAGTCATTCATATCCCCCAGCTACATGGGATGTGTTATCAAAATCCTAAGGCTTGGAGTTATGTTGAGCCTCAGATGTGGAAAACAATCAAATATTAACCTGTTACTTTCATGAAGAACAGCTTCCAATTTCAAAACTGTATCTGAATCACTATGATTGAAAAAATAAACAAACAAAATCTGTCACTAACATCAATCCCATAATCAATGTGACAATCTCCTCAAAACGCTGTACACATGTATTTTTTGCAAGATATCTCATCTCAATTTTATAGAAATATAATTATTGATTTCATATTTTTATTGTTTCTTTTGGAGTTTACAGGTGTATACGATTGTCTTTTTAATGTCTTGCTAGCTTCCAGAGGCCAATGTGCAGTATCAGATTTTGTTTGGAAAACATGTATGAAGAGCAGTTTATTTCTGAAATACCATCTGAAGTTCACCTTGTAATATGCTTCAGAGAAACAAAATATGAGTTAATTACTCTTAGAAATGAAATAAAATTTTGGCCTCAAGTAGCTATTTTGAAACAAGAGCTAGCTCTTAAAATATCAAGCAGTCAACCTGAATGAAAATTATTAAAAAAAAAACCAAAAAACAAAAAACAAAAAACCCCAGAGTTTGCAAGTAGAATCACTTTTTAGAATTCTTTTATTATCTGCAATACCGTTTTAAAGTAGTGATCCACAGCATTAGATGACTAGTAGAACTGAGAACTTCTGTCATTAAATAGCTGTAATTCTGTGTATTCCTGAAAGCTATTACAGCATTAGAATACAACAGGTATTTCCCTTTTGACATCCACTCATTTCAGAATTATTTTCCATTTTATATACATACAGTGAATTTCTCCCAAAGCAGTAGCATCTCTGTATAAAATAAAAGAAAAAAAATCCCAGAAGCTTTACTTATGTCTGCTGGAAGGTCATACTGGTTTTTTCCTTTGGAGCAAAAGAAAATGAAATCAATCTATTAAATATCTATTGGTGGCGATCAAAAAGAAAAATGGTTCCTCTGTTCTGAGAGAAAAGGGAAGTAAATTCAAGTCTGAAAAAGTTGTCACTAGCCAGAATCTGCCAGTCCTGCTTATTTTTAAATCAAACAGACAGTGGTAATGAGGTGATATGAGTCTCAGGAAGCAAAATTCAACAGCAGAAGCTACATTTTAGGAAACATTCTCAGTCAGCCTGGTGGTCTATAAGGGTGCAGAAAAGCAGACCTTTCTGTTTGCAAGACCTTGAAAAGTTTATCTCTTACCATGAGCAAAAATCTTTGTCAGTTCCCATTGAAGTCAGTGGAAGGATTCATGCTGTTTACAGTGGGAAATAGCATGCTCATGAGAAGAGTAGATATCCTGTGTAGGTCTTTCAGAAATGCTCACTAGGGATATACCTGTTATCACATTCAAATTGATGAACGTCCTGAAATTCCCTTTTGTTTTTCTTTTCAGAATCTTTTACTGAAACCAAAATGTTTTTAAAGTATGTAATTTTGTGCCTCCCTGTTTAGAAACTGTTTTTCTTGGTGTGCGAGCATTCATATGTAAACTTTATTCTACTTATGCATATACTTAAAATCTACTTGGAATGAGGGGATTTCTTTTTATAATATAAAAATTGTCTTTTTTCGTAAATGTTTATGGAAATTAATAGTTAATATTAAGTCAGTGTTTAAAAGAGGTTTCTGGTAAAAATCTGGATAAACATTATAGTACTATTTTCATAACATTTTTTGAAAGGAACTATAGCACTAATAATAACAACTTTAGAAAAATAACTTTAAAGGAAAAAAAGTCCTGAGGTAATCTGTTTCATTTCTGTAAATGAAAATAACTTGGCATTACATCAGTATCTGCCCAAGTCTACTGCACAGCATGTTTTACAAATATTGTACACATTTACTAATCGACGGATATTTGTTACCCTTTGCTCACCTCAAGTCACCTTCATTCACACTGAGGTGATATTCCTCATGAGACCAGTCCCATTGAGCAAGGGCACACTCGGATGTACATTAAGCTGATCATGCCATGGTTATGTGATCTGTTTTTATAGTATCTTTGCTGTGATTACTCTCCTGATTTGAAATGAGTTGTACTAGACAGAGCAGCAAAAGCCTCCAAGGAGTTGTCTAGACACCTGAAGCAATAACTGGAATGCAAGAGCACATGAGCTTTTATTTACTGAAAGATACTGATTAAAGATTTTTGAGAAAAGCAGTTTTAAAAATCCTGAGAGGTAATATTCCAGAAAGCGAGACGGCTTGGAGGCTTAATTCCGCTCCCACTTGCACACAGCATAGCTCTGAATTAAGTGGTGTTATGTTAGTGAAAAAGGTAGATTTAAGATCATAATCAGGGTAAAGTCATATGAGAACAACTGGAGTATTTTTTCTTAAATTTCTGGATTTCTAGATTAACATTAAAGTAAAGAACACATGAATAATTTGAGAACTTCTTTCAAGCTTTGAGATTGTTTAATCCTTTGTTTATATAATTCTTGTACAGTTAATTAGTTTGTAGTTAAATAAAACATTATCTCATAGTCATTGAAATGTAGCCTATCTTTTCCTGGAGCACAATCATTTGATATAAAAGAGCTTAAAAAACTGCAATAAAGTCAGAAGAATTGCTTCTGGTTCAGGACATTTTACTGTTGGTGATAGGATCTTTTTGAAGTTATTTTGCTTTGGAATTTGTACTTGAGCATAAAAATAGCCTCTCATCAAAAATGGGTCAAATCTCTGTTTTAAAAATCTCTGTATTAAAATCACTGCCTAATAACTATCACAAATTTAATTACAAAGGGGCACTGAGCACTGTCTTGATACTGAGGAATGAGGAAAGCCAAACAACAACTTCTTCCCTCTTTTCCTTAACCAAAACTCCTCAAAAGTCTTCAGAGTGTTTAAATACATACAGAATGAATCAGTAACCCAGAGAAAGACCAGACTGCACTTCTTGCTTTCCACAGGATTTCTCTTCCTCGTCAGCATCACAAGATATAAAATATTACCTCTCAACCGTGAATGTTACTTGTAAACTATACTATGGAAATGGTCATATAATTGAATACAGCATGAATGACACTCCAAGTAAGAATTGTTGCTTGTCCTGGAAGCGGTCATGTTGGTCTTACATCAGTTGAAAATGTTTCAAAAGGAGGAAACAGATTAATCATTTCATAATTTTCCCTTTACCCACTGAAATCTGGTGGGTAGATATGACTATTTTAAGTAACGCTTTAGACTTTCACCTACTTATTGAAGTGTAATACTCAACCATGATTAGTAAATAATAATGAAAATGCTATTTTTCAGTGAGTCAAAGAGAAAGGAACATATTAAAGAACATATCAAACAGGGGAATGATAAAAGGAACAGATATATCAAATGAAAACACTCTGCCAATGTAGTTTAGTATTCATACCCTGCCAAGATGTCAGTAGTTGGAAGAAGAAGGACTCATCAGCTTTCAGAACATGTGTGAGTAGGGGTGTTCAGGTGAATAAGATTTGATTCAAAATCTTTCAGGTGACAAAGATGACCTTTGCACCCCCTGGAAATCACAGCAGTTTTGTGGGAAATAGTAAGCTGTTCAAGAAATTGTGTGCTTGAGGAACTGATCCCAGTTTTATTTATACCAGTAATATAATACCCAACTTTTTTGACTTGGTGGAATTAGCCCTTCTTGACGTAAATGAAAGCTATCCCAAGACTGTCTGTTAAGTACAAGATGAGGATGAATAAGCCAGGCTGTGAAAAGCCTCAACACAGTAGAGAATTTTATCATATCCCTCCCGTAACAAAGCCATAACCAGTGTGTGCAGTAAAGGAAATTTCCTCCAACCGTGCAGCCTGCAAAATATTTTTTAGGATCTCAGCCTACATCCTGGCTAGACAACCTTAAAGATGAATGAAAGATTTTACTTTTATGCATAAAAACGTAGCAAGTTCAAACACAAAGCAGTATAAAGGGAGACACACTAAGTTGTTGGAAATAATCTCTGTGTACCCCTATCAGACCTAATGAGGCAAGAACAAACAGATTTAGTTCTTTACTCATCATCTTAGTTTCTATCTGACGATGAGAAGTTACATGGAGTGTCCTTACCTTGTGCCAATTCTGTTAGAGTTTTGTACTATTTTATATGGTTTTTATAGCAATAATTGAGCTACGTATGAAGACCAAAATTTGTATGAGGATTACTTTCTAGTGGGATTTTCACACCCAAGCTAGGTGTCAAACCTTTATTATAGTATGCCTGGTGGGAACTGAGCCCTTAAAGACGTATCTGAAAAGAGGTAGCTAAATGAGGTGTCGAAGTCACTCAGAAAATAGTAAAGGAAAGCCAGTAAATCAAAAATTTGCGTAATGAATGAAGAGGTTTAGATGTAGAAGTAACTGCTGTTATTTCTTTTGATGATGAACCAGAGCAGAATACCTCTCCTTTGAGATCTGTGTTTATAAGCAGGCTTTGGGAGCTAGAAATCAAAGCCACGTTGACTAAGACATCAAAGCTACAACCCACTTTTTATCCTTCTCACAAGCAAGATTCTCCAACATTTGTGCCTATGTTTCCCCACTCTATTGCCTGTTGCTGCTACCCCACCATGTCCTCATTCTTAGTTTGGGGATGTAGAATACATGTAGGGTGTGCTTTAAGTATACTTCCATGACCCTGGTTTGGAGGAGTGTACTCCTAAGCTTAATGTAACAATCTCATCCCACAAGGTTTAAATGGATTTTCACTAGGAGTATAAGCAGTTTTCTAGTGGGGGACAACATCAATTCTATTAAAATGTTGATTTAAATCTTAATGATATTTTCTGATTGGAATTATCCAAAATTTGCTTTGCATTTTTGTTTCATGATACAGTTCAAGATTCAATGAATTTTCTTGGCTTAAAGGCATGAGGAGAGGTTAACATCTGATAGTTTCTTGTCAGTACTACTGAAGAATTCATCTCACTTTAGTATAGATCCTTGTGGCCTTGAGCTAGGGAATATTTATGAGTAAGGATCTCATGTTTAACCAACAAATATATCATAAAGAATCAGTTTATTTTAATTCAGATTATTTCACCACTCTGTTTCTTATATATATTTTATATTATTTTGACAATTGCACCTTAAAATTAGTTAAATACTGCCATTTTGATTATTTCTCTTACTTACGGACTTTTCTTCAGTATTCTTCGACTTCATTGGAGTCTCATTTTTTCTCCACAGCACACTTGCAATTTTGGGTAGAGTACTTATTATTCAGATTCTTTTAGGTATGACCTTATTCTCAAATGAGGGCAAGGGGAGAGCAGGTGACATCCCAAGGTCATATACAGAGGTTTATATCCATCTGCTAATAAAGCATCTAAAATTCCCACTTCATTGCCTTGTAAGAACACTACCCTTTTATCACTCAAAAAGTTATTCCACAATTTATTAAAATTGTTATCTTGGGGGAGACAATTTCTTTAACTCATGGCTTACCTTTTCACTCCAGACTTACTTATGTAGATTATATTACACAATAATATCAATGATGATAATAATAACGCATGTTCTGTAATGAGCAAGCACATTAAGAGATCTGATACCAAGCAAATGTAATGGAAGAGTTAAGGTAGTTCTTCAACTGCTCCACTTAGCGAAGCTAGTATTTTAATGGTCCCAACTAGGATTAGAAGTTAACACCTCATTAAGATGAATGGAGGATATAGTTTGCACCTTTACTGTTGCTTCTATGCTATGTGGCTTGCAGACTCCTTCTACTGTTTCTGGAGGGCAGGCTTAAGGAGTACAAGAGTGCATCGTTAATTTATATAGGAAAGTCTCTTTGTAAAAGAAATGACTAGTGACTGTATTTTTAATGAAATTCTGGTTCTACAGAAAACCTTTTGCCAGTGTAAAGACCAAAATATCAAGGGATTCATGATCCTTTTGTACCCACTGTTTTCCACTGTTAGGTTTCATGACATAAGAGAAACGTTATTACTCAAAATACCTATTTTATACAGGTGCAGTCCTGTAAAAGTGCACTCAGTGAGACCTAAGCTCTTCCCACATAAGGAGGAAAACCAGATGTTTCCCTGATGACCATATTTACTTTCAATATTAAAATGAATAAAGATCTAAAGCCCACCTAGAGGCAGAATCACAGCTGTGGTTTTAATAACAAAATCTAGTGCAAATGGGATTGATTCCTTTTCCTCTGTCTCCTGCATAAAAATACACTTTTTTGTATACAGATAAATTATTTTCTTCAGTGGACCTTATGCATGTCCAAGGAGGCTGGTACCATGATTCAAATTAAGCTGACAAAGGAAGATATAGAATGGTCTGATAATTTGCCGTTATTTATCAAACAACGCAAATACATACTGATACATAATGTGTTTGTATGACACCTCAGTGCCTTTGTTTTCATTTGTTTGAAGCCATATAGCCTTGAGATAAAGTAGGTACGGAGAATTCTGTGAGTTTCACCTGAGAATTCTCACCTGAGAATTCCAGGTGAGTCATGATCACTCTAAAGAAATAAAAGGGTAAGAATAACCTATAACCATCTTAGTACACACATATACAAATATGTGCATGTACATGGAGGCATATTCTGGCCTATTCAATCACAGTGAGGATGGTTTTACATTATTAACATTACTGAATTGGAATAACTCAGGGAAATAATGGAAACATTTTCTATATAAATATTTATATTTCCCCTATTTTGACATCCTTCTATAATTTTAATTACCTTTCCAGTGAAATTACAGATGTTCCCTTTAAATAAGAGGTCTTTTAAATACCAATGCCCTCATATTTACAGAAACAGAACTGAGTCTGAAGTAATACAGTATGCCATAAATCCAGTATTTAAGAGCCCACTGCATCCTTTTCCATTCAAAAGACAAAATTCCCATAGATGCAGTAAATTCTGTAACAGACTTAGAGACCAATGGGATGTAGTCTGCAGTGATTAATGCTAATTGCTAGCCAAGGTTTTGGAAAGGATTAGTGATTTTAGAGATCCGACTTTGAAAAATGTCTAAGAGACTGATTTTCAGAAGAGAAATAGTCTCTTCATCCTGCAAATTGGACCCCTTTAAATTATCTCTGCTTTGGAACCCCACAATGAACAAATGTAAAATTACCAGTTACTTGTGGAAATCTTGTCCAGAATTTAGCAATGCTATTATCCATACAATCTGTATTTTATATTCTGATTTCTTAAAAATCCGTTTCACTTGCTCCCTTTTTGAATCTATTATACTCTGAATCACAAACTTCTCCAGGCTGCTGAGGAGATAAAATGAATAGGCAATATTTTAATCCAGACATAATTCCTAAGGAAGATCTAAAGGACTTGATGCTTACAATACACTTATGTGAAAGTTCAGTAGGCGCTACATCAGACTAGTCATTTTCCAAACCAAGTGAAGGCCTGGTTTGTTTCTAAGTCATTTAAGTGTATATTTCTTGTTTAGGTGATATATTTTGTGACTTCCTTGTGACCAGGAATGAGTTAACAGCAGACATGAAAGTGGTTAGATTGTTTCTAAATAATATTAAATATGTATTTCAACAAGAAAAGTTTCATAATAGTTTCACTCTATGCTATTAGGAATTTTGGAACAACTAATTAATGCTGGTATGCAAATTTAGTGAAACCCTATTAAATAGATATCAGATATATGGATAAATCTGCTAGCGAAGACATGTGCTTTATATCGGTTTGTACACATCCTGTGTTTGCTATGAAACCTGTTTAAACAAATAAGTGATAAAAGACTAAATGAGTCAATGAAAAAAAATCCCATAAGTACCAAGTTGTGAATTGTATGCTATTAGATGTCTCCATGGGTAAATGTGTTGCCTGCTCTGCTGTAACGGACAAGCTCCCTCTTAAGTAAATACTGTCTCTTTTAAAAGAACAGATCTAATAAAGGCCTAGATTTGCTGTATATCAAGGAAATATATTTTAAAGCTGCTTTTATTGTTTCACAACAAAGCCAAAAGACATTCAGCTGTCAAAACAATAATGGTATTTGCATACAATTTTTTTTTCATCTGGCAAAATACTCTATGAATAGAACAGGGAAAACCAAACTGATTATGTCCAAGCTCACGATTGTAAAATCTCTGCTACCAAAGATATTTTAACTAGTTAGACTCCATTGATCTACAGCAAAGCTTTGTCAACTAAAGCTTTTTTCTTAAATTGATTCTCCATCTTGTCTTCTCATTCTTTCGACAGCACACAGCAGGAAGCTCTGTCTACATACAGAAAACAGGATCTTGCTGTAGGCATGGGTATAAAACAAAAAGGCAGTGATTAAAGAAAAAAACAGACTGCTGTTAGTATTTGATCTTAAAATTATTGATCTTGTCAATCAGTTACAGACACAGAGTGCCCATTTAAATCTGTAATATCTATTAATGTTGCCACAAAAATGCTGACCACTTGAAAGAACAAAGAAATCTATATGATAATGCAATGTGATGCTTATTTGGCTGTATAGCAATTTGTAGTATGTGAGAGTAAGTGCAACATTGCACTTGAAACAAAGCACATATTTAAAATTTCTTTTAAAATTAATAACATATAAGAATAGGATAGACTCACATTTTGAAGACTTTGTTAACTAAGAACTCTGATTTCTTTGAAGGCTAAAAGCATTATTGTTTTTTATTATGAATATATTAGTAACGAAACACCTTTTCCTATAACTGATCCAAACTGAGGCACTACATTAGTATACTGCTAAAAAACTACTGAGCTAAGCCAGCACCATGCTATCTTTGTCCTTTACATTCTGTTTGCATTCCTATTGTAGTGGTACTGGTAGTGCCTCTAAATATATCTATGTATAAATACAATTGAAAATTAGTTTTATAAAAGAAAATCTTATTTATAAACTAAGTGCATTTTAGTTGCTGGTTATATGAAAAACAAAAAAACGTTTGACCATTTGGAATAAAACAAAATCCGAAAGATCTTGAAGCAATCTCTGTATCTGCTTTAACTTGTAATCATGTGTCAATCACTAAAGCTTGTCTCCTTAAAATAAGGTGGATGTTTTCAAGGGCAACAACTCTTGCACACAAAGTTCCACAATGAACCAGATTACAAATACTTACAAGGAATGTTTGTTTAATTTATTGTATTATCCTTCTCTCTACCTCTATAAAGTAGGCAAGGAATTTACTAATGATTTTATAATATCTCTGGGACAGGGAAAAGATGCAAACAACAGAGATAGTTGCATCTTATCTGTAACTAGTAAAAATATATAGAAAGGTTCGTTTACATAACAGACAAGTAGGAATGTATTGCAGTTTTGTGCCAGCCAGAGGTTTTATGGGAAGCCTTTGCCTGTCTTTAATATATGTGTAAATTAAATTTTATGAAATGCATTTTAAATGTACTTCATTGATCTTCTGAATTTATCATAAGCCTCTAGTTCATATTTTGGTGCCAGTCTAGTGTGTCACATGGTTTTGAAACCAATAGAGGCTCATACGGCAGGGTTTTTCTTTGTTTGAATTACTTTATTGGTTGAGTGGAAGGATTAAAGACAGACTAAAAAGTCATTATGATGATGTAATAAAATACACATTGGTTGTTCCTTCACTTTAAAATCTGCTTTTTAAGCACACGCTTCTGTTAGAAGCCAGAATGAAATGTCATTAAGCATCTGGATATAACAATAACTATTTAAAATTTTTGTTTATTTGTTTTTCTTTCAATCTAGGCATCGCTGAGTGGAAAAAAAAAAAAAAAGAATAAAGATTTCAAACAGAAATTATTGTGAATATAGCTCTCTCAATTACTTTTAAAGTGACAGTTGGATAAAAATGCAATAAATTCTTATCCCTATTTTTTGTCACTGCATGTGAGACTTGATTCACATTAAAAAATAAAAACCTCAAGTATGCTTTTTGGTGCTTTTATATAATGTATTAAGCATTGAGCTTTCAGTGTATGAGAAGATACATGTGAAACTCTAGAATAATAAAAAAATGTTTAAATAATATATCAATGAAAAAAAAAAAGAATAAAAGAGTACACATAATATTATGCCATAGAACCTAAAAATGCTTGTTTTCTTGCAATGGGAAAAATTAATGTGAAACCTTCTCCCCTCTTTCCCAAAAAGAGACATTTTTGTTCCTTTGTATCTTTTTGTATTTTTGTTCCATTGTATTTTTGCCTAAGTATTTTTTTATAATCAGAAAGGAGCCTTTCAATGCTGGAACCCACTTCATAACACTACAGACAAATACGCAAAAATTTCTTTCACATTCTTGCAGGGTAAATTATTTATCAAGTGATCATGCTTTCTTTGAGCTTTTCTTTTAAGACAGTAGGACTTCACCCTTCACTCCTGTAGTATTCTCCAAACCCTTGAAATAACTCTTCCTTTGAATGACTGGTTATTGGCATTGAAGTATTTCTCTGCTCTTCTCCGGGACTTTGAAGTGTGTCAGGAATTAACATTTGGGTTTAGCATAGAGGAACTCCTTCTTGGTGGGAGGGAAGGTCTCTGTCCCTCCTTAGAGAAGTGCAAGAGTATGTATGGCTGTGGGTCATACCAATGAGGGTCGCATCAGTGCTAGGACTCCTCAACCACTCTGTTTCCAGGACCATGTGAAAACTGCTTGCTCAGACACAGGAACATATGAGGTTTTCACAAATATGTCCAAAGGAAACATTTACCTGTCCTCCCTCTTGAGATCAAGCCCTCCCTGCTCTAGCAGACACATACCACTGTTGCTGAAGAACAAAAGCTTTGTAGGGGAGGCTGGAAACTCAAAAGGCCTCAATGAAGTTCATGTTTCCCTACACAGGGAAAATTGTTGTTAATTCAGGTGTGGGAACCTTTATGCTTCGACTGCCCTACAGAATTGCTGCAGTGTGTGCAGGTTATCGCTATGTCTCAGGGTAGACTGTATATCAAGGATGGGAAATGCCGAATGTGAACAGGGGGCAAAATTGCCTCTCCTTCCCATATGAAATGCTGATTACTTGCTGATTAATATCACTAGCAAGAATACAAAAACAAATACTGCCTTCCTCTGCAAGTGTTACCTCTCACTCTTTCGAAGTCCAACAACTTTAGCATTCATTTTTAGTACAATGTACTCCACTAGTTTTTCTGTCTGCATGATAGAAAGAAAACCAACGCACAGGATCCTCTTTGTTAGGATTTTCCTTTTACATATATGTGTATGTGATATGCTAATTTTCTACTTTCACTTCAGCCTTCTTTACTGATTTTAAATAGGCTTGTCCTTATTTCACAAGGTCTTAAAATCTCAGGCCTTGTTTATTACTGGGCATAAAAAGTGATGTATATATTAGATTTTCAGCAGTTTATCTTAATGAGAGTTTAAAGCAGATTTTCGGATTACTCAAGTTCCATTCTGATCTGAGACAGACTTAATTTTGGTCTCTGATGTTCAGGCATGTATCACTATTTATCTTGTCAAGTCCTCTGTTGGTCGTGCACGTATTTGTGCACCTGGGATGGAGTATGAGCAGCCTGGCACAGCAGATAGCAGTAAAACTATTTAATACCTTGCAAAATGATTGTAATGCAAAAAATAAAATTGCCTATAGTGCAAAGCAAGAGAGGTGCAAGTATAGGTATCCAATAAAACAGCTTTTTTTTTTTTTTTTTTGTCTTTATTTATATATTCACACCAGGTATGTGAAAAACTAAGGATTGTTTTGTCACAGATACACTGAAGGAAATGTAGAATTTGAAAAGAGGTAAGAAGGCCATGAGAACCCTCTGCTAGTTACAAAGGAATTTTGTATTGGTCAGACCAAAAAAGCTGGCCACAGTCAGTGTGCAGCTTTGGGTAAGGCAAAGGCCTGGATGTTTGCTTGGTTGCAGAGCTTTGTTTACCTGCTTCATCATTAATTCCTCACTGAGGGGTAGGATGAACCTTTGTCCTGATGTCAGATACCAGAGGGGGTGTGAGCATTTTGGAGTTGAGCTTCATCACTTCTCTGCTTCACTCATCAATTTATACCTATTTATTGCCATCAAAAGGCACTTATCACTAAGCAGAGCAAGACACACACTGTTCTCTGTTTATCCATCATGCAGGAGGCATAAGACAGAATTTGGCTTCCAGTAGCATTGTGGCTACATTTAATGCTCCCATTTTATCAGCCTGCTCTGAAGTTTCCTTCACTGGAAAATGTAGGAGGGTTGTTTGGCTCTATAGCATCTGTGTGTTCCAAATTTTGGTTCTTAAAGTCATTGGTCAGTTCACACTGACAAGTCTTCGTATTCTGCCTTTAAAACAACCAGCCGTAATTTGATCCCTAGATAAAAACCCAGAATGTTGCTAATTATTTCTATTGAAAATTAGTACAGCTGAGACACAGCCCATTGATCCAGAATCATGTCCTCTGTGACTACAGTCAGAACTTGATTTCCGACACAAGCTCACTTTCTTCTGCAGAAGATGATGGCTGCCCTCTAGTGACAAATATATTTCTGCTGACACACTGTAGTAGATGCAAACATGTTAATAAATAGTGTCTTGTAGATCAATATATAACGAGAAGTCTGGATCTAGGAAAGATCAAAAGTCTTAATATCATGAGCAAAAGCACTGGGCTTCAAAGCATTAGACAAAGAAGCATTCCAGGTTGACATGCCATGCCCAGTCACAGCAATTTTTTTAAGGTAAAGTTTTGTTTGATTAGAAGTTCCTGGATTATTTTTTTTTCTAATTTCTGATATTTCTGTTATCAGCTGAAAAATCTATGATTATTATAACAAGACCAAAATAAGAGCTTTGCATTGCAGAGGTTCACTTTCTGCTAAAAGCACCCATGAATTCACTGACACAAAATATATATTTTACAATACTTTTATGAGTCTATGCGCATGTGTGTGTGTGTGCACCTATAAATGGTAAAAGAATCATGTTTTCATAATTTCCTAGGTGAAATCACAAGTTGAATTGAAGGGCCAAGTGTGAAATTTGTTCTTGGAATAGTACAGACAATATAAAATGCCACAAATATTACTGGAAATCATGAAGGACTGTATTGAGAATGAATGAAGAACTATATAGGATGTTTATATCAGTGTGTTATTTCATGTTCACTGAGATAGCCTATAGAATATAATGATGTGATTCATAACAAATATATTCAAGAATATTCTGTGTAAACTCTTTGATTCAAATTGCTCCAGGAGAAGGGGATTTGGGTTTTTTTGCTTTTTGGGGTTTTTTATGTTTTGGTTTGTTTTGGTTTTGGGTTTTTTGTGTTGATTTTGTTTTAATTTTGGTTGTGGTCTTCTTATGATCTGAAAACTTGTCATCCTTAACTGATGCCCTAAACTCTCTAATACTAGGAGAATACTGCCACATCACCTTCCTTACACTCACTTATCCACACTAGATGTTTACCTTTCCTGTTCAGAAAGCTCGTTCCCCCATGCCATTATTACTTTGTTGTGACTCTACTATGAAGAGCGATGTCATGGACTTCAAAAATCTGTGCAACTTCCCATCTTGAATTTGTTCAAATCCTAATACCAATCCCAAAGTCCAAATCTGCAATTTAAGTTGTCATCTCATACTTCAAAAGCAGTGAAGTCTTACTCCTATCTTGGGCAAACAGAAGCTGGAAATCATATTGACTCTCACTCAGGATAAATGATGTTTAGGAAAGCCATTAAGCAAATGCTTAATTCAAATTGCAATGTCATATTTCCAAACAATTATAGGTTTTTATAATAAAGATAGTGATCTTTATATCCAAATTAAATAATAAGACATAGTGACTCTGCCAAATTTACTGTCCTTAGTTAAGAAAATGCACAGGCAAAACATTTTCTTCTAGACAAAAGAACTTAAAATATGCTGAAGAGTTTCACTGACTTCAGTTGGATTTAAACAAGTTAGAAATGTCTTCGTAAATTGTAGATGTTTCCTGGAGTAGGGTTTGAGAGAGGATAAACATAAAACCCTTCCCAGTCTCCTGGTGTATGTATTTTTTCTTCATACCTACATGGCAGTTTAAGTTTGGCTTCAAATATTTTAGTTCTGAAAAGTTTAGCTTCAGCACAGCACGGCAAAATATTTCCAAGAAGTGAAGTTCTACATTTGGCAAAGTCATAGTACTGAATTATTTAATTTTGTATATAGGAAGAATATAGCAGCTTTTTATTGTAAGAAACCATATGAACTGTCTGGAATGTAACATTTTAACATAGATAAAATTCATGGACTAGTCTGGCATTGCACCTGAACAAATGGAAAGTTGATTATTTTACACATCTCTGTATAATAATGAATGCTTCACATGAAGAAAGTTTGCTCTCAGAGACTTGCCCAGCTATTGTCTTCTATCTATGGCAGATGCTGAGAACTGTAGCAGTACTGTCACTGATCCCCTGCAGCTGGCCAACAAGAGACACCGGAAGATCCATAAAAGTGATAATTTCTCTAGCCATGAATAAAACACCTCACTTCTTGGTACCCCCTCTCAGTAGGTTTCATTACTTCACCTCAAGCTTGTTGTAATCTGTTGGTTTACCCAAAGGAAGGGAGTTGGTTTGCCTTGTTATCCACAGATTTTGATAAGACTCTTACAGAACACACTTGGCTATATTGTTGTCATCCTCTTTAACATTAAACTGAGAAAAAAAAATATTCATAAAGTGGTTGCAATATCTGTTTCAACATTTCATGCCAAAAGAAACAGGTACTTCCCATTTCTACTCACTGTGACCAATTGTCATGGTCTTTCCAACTTTTTTTAGGCAATGACTGTCCAGTCTATCCCCCTGCTTACTTCATAAAAGGGAACTATATATATTTGTAACATTGTTTATTAATTAATCTTAGTGGTAAAAGTGATGGGTTTTCTTACATAAGGGATGCATTGCCCTCTAAATGTAACTTCCGTCTTTGCTGTTAAGATTGTCCAAGGGACCTAGCTGGCCTCAATGCACAAAGGCACTGTCAGTGTTGTAGATCTGATCTACTTTCAGTGGATACTGATGATTCTACTTCTGAAAGTGTGGTGTTTTGGTTATGTGCAGCACTCATCTGGAGACAGCTGAATGCCTCTTTTCATCTGTGACACAAAATCCTGAATTGATACTGGACTTTTGGCTAACATTCAGTGCTAATCCAACTGCATCTTATAGCCTTGCCTTCCTAGTCTTCTCTAAGCCTCTTCCCCTCTTGCCATGCTTTTTCTTTGCTGAAGCCCTGCAAGAGACCCTTATAAAAGGAAACCAAACCCAGTCCACCCTTTATGTGCTCATAGGATACATTCTTCGTGAACAAACACAATAATTGCTTAAAATACATCTGAAGGATGGTAGAAAAGACATTCATCTGACTTTCATTCCATTCCAGAAATTAATGACCCTGTGCACCAGTTTCCCATGAAAATACCTCCATGAAAACATTTTGAGATTTAAGGATCTTAGTTCAGTTCATTTTGCTGAACTCATATCTTATTTTACTTTATATGCTCTGGATCAGGAAACAATACTGCACTGAGCTGTACCAGCTGACCCGTTGGCCTTAGATCTGTCTTGTAGTTTTCCCTGATAATGTTTCCAAGTGATAAAATTTGGATCCAGATGCTGAGTTCTTTAAATAGGTACATTTTATCATCTTAAGCCTTATCAAATCAAACTATGGAAAAATGCCTTATATAAGAGACCAGTGTACTTCACTTACAGCTGTATCAGCATTCGCCTGTGGAAACCATATTGATCTCAGATATGGGTCAAGTTATGCAAGATATCCCCAATAACTTTCTGCCACTGAAAGAGGGGTGTGCTCTCTGCTCTGGTGTTCCTCTTCCACACTTCTCCATGAGATTTTGTCTGGCCCTCCCTGCAGAGACTGTTCAGCTGCTTGGCAGTCGAATAAAGGATGAACTGACTGGAATAATCTGCATTGCATTGAGCTGAACAGTGAGCTCATTCTGAAGTGTCTGATGAGCACCAGAACCACCACAAAGCAGGGTAGATCTAAGTGCAAAGGCAATGGGAAGAGGAAGAGGAGCAAGGCTTTTCCTTTTCAGGGGTTATAAGGTATTTGCCAGCTCATGTAACTTATGTGTTACTCATGTAACTTACATGTTACAGGTTCTTCATGTTAAATAATTTTTTCTGACAGATTATTTTGCTGTGGTCTGGTTGATTTGTTTTGAGGTTTTTTTGTTTGTTTTTCTTTTTTCAGCCACCTCCAATAATTTGGGTTGCTATGCTTAAATTTTAGAAAAATATTCCCATATCAAAGTGTTTCCTTCAGATAAGTGACTTTTAGTGAGTATCTATAGAAAGTGGAGAGAGGTGTGTGAAACATCACTCTGGTATATTCAAAACTAGGCAATAGCAGGAAAAGGGAAAGAGGATTACTGTACTGGTTAGAATGAGTATGGCAGTCACACCACATCTAGGATCTCCACATCCCCTGCAGTAACTCCACACATATTCAGCGGACATTTTGATGTTGTGCCATTCTCTTGATCTCACTTTGTTCCCATGCATAGTGAAAACAAATTATGAAATCTCAGAAAAGTCTATGAAAGAGCTCTTAAGTTCAGTCTTTGTCAGGGACTGTCACTTAGTTTGTACCACAACTAGAACTGTAACCCAGCTGATCCCTAGGTGCTACAGAGATATTAATGTTTAATCGTGATGATCAGCATTGAAAACATAGGATTTTGAAATATTAGGTGTTTTGTATATAGACTCTCTTTCTAATTGAGTGTCTGAATTTCACTCTTTGTCTTGGACCTTGATTTTATGGGGTTGTGTGGTTTTTTTTTTGTAATAAAGTAAATTTCCAGCAATTTCTTCTGATGTTGTCATCATTATCAGTTAGTAACACCTGACTGGATGTGTCACATATCTCTTCCAACCAAGTAAACCCTTCTATTATCAATAGAATTTCCTTGAGTCGTGTCCCAGAGATTTTATTTTAGACCAGTCCTGCCCTTTCATAAAGTCTCCTGGTGGATCATATCTACTTTTGCATAAGTCTGTTTATCTTAGCACTTGGGCAAGCAGGGAGACTTCTGCTGACATCAGCATGAGCACTTTTGTCTTGTCCTGTGCTGGAAAGCCATTTGGAAGAATTTAGAACTGAAAAAAACAGCAGATGAATCTTTGAAGGGTGCACTCATGTAAGGTGGTGCCAGTAGTAGAGAAGAGCTGATATTCTAAATTTCTGTGGAGGAAAAAAAAATGGGGATAGAGAAATTGGAGGTATGCAGTTTGGAGAAAGGCAAAGAAGTTCAATGAGTTTATTATCAATAAATCAATTGGCTAATCCAGGTGGAATTTTGCAGCTGTGGGATGTAGAGGGTAAAAGGAGGTGAGTGGGTTGATTTTTATTTTTTTTTTTTAATAAGAGGAATCGATATCCTAATCAAATATCAGATGGGAGATGATGAGTAGAGAAGAGAATCTACATAATGTATGGTTCTAAATTGGTTTCCTAAAATACCCATGTTAATGATGAAGGAACTCATTCTAAATTAGTGTGTATTGGCTTCATTTAATATAACTGCCATAACTTAACGTGCACCAGCTGGGAAATTGGCTTAGCATATCCAAAGATAACACTAGGGTAGAATTGCCCATTACCCTCAGTGATACTTGTTCCATATGGAAAACAGTAAATTTATATGGGTTTTAAGTAAAATCAAACTCGTAGTGGGGATAGTTTAGAATGGTTGGCAAGTCTGTTGAAGCTTTTCTTAGCCTAGGCTACAAAAAAGGCTTCCCTCTGCCTCTTTGTTCAAGAACAGAGATTCCTCACTAGCAAGATATCTCTAAGTTATTGCAGCTGAAGACCTCACATGAACACGAACTAATGAATGTCCACCTCAGCGTATCACGATGGTCCTATTGCTATGTTGCCTAAAGTATCCAATCCACTCATATACACATGCTTTTGAATCATTTGAGTTTAATAAGGCTCCTTGGGCAAGAGAGTTTACAACATGGTTCTTACATTTTGCAGGAAAATTTTGGAACAAGCCACAACAATAATCATTAAATACATGCCACATTCTTTGTGTTCTATATATAACTCAAACATTCTTATTAGTTTATTAAAACATCATGTTTATTAAAGATGCAAGTTTATGATTAATGTGGAACTCCTTGCCCACGTGCAATATTTTTAAAAAGTCAAAACCTTTAAAGAATCTTTATAGAAGTTCTCTTTTTTTCATCATGAATATTCCCAGACTTGTACATAAAGATAATGCTTTGATAATATATGGGGTAGTGGAATAAGGATGGCAGAAATGAACAGACTCCTTCTTGGATATGTAGAGAAATAAATAAAATTATGTCTAGATGCAGGAAAAATAAAGTAAAATAGCAGATTTAATAGACATAATGTCTTCATTTTTTTGTTATTCTTAAATTGACTTCATTCTTAAGGAAACCTTTACAACATTTTCATATGACTGGAGTTCTCTGAGAATATATCAGGTAAAAAATTCTGTGGACTAGAAAGCCAGTTATTTCTTGATGCACTGGGCAAATTAAAGTTGTTTTCCAAACTGGTTAGTTCAATCCATGTCCATGTGTAATTCATGTAAAATAAACTGCCTTGCATCTGCCATATGAATTACATTTTTAGAGGGTCTCCCTCTTCAGCTGTCATCCTTTAAATATCTACCAGTACAGTACAGTCATGAAAGAATGAATTTTTAATTTAGCAAAGGATAAACCAACCAATTTTATTGTACAGGAAAAAGCAACAAAATGACTTGTCAGAACCATTTCCTGAAAAGTACAATCATGTAACATATCTGGAAAAATATACTAATATTTATTACAATCAAACCTACCCAGTTTTTAAAGAAAATAGTTTCTGTAGTGTAATTACTAACTCCTCGTTTTTATAATTTTCACATTTCAAAATAAATTGATCATAGATAATTTGGAGATCATCACTGCTGAAAAATCATACTTCTTATTAAAGGACAATTTGAAATAAGATTTAAATTCAATAGACAAAAAAAAAAAATTGTCAGGTTGTCTGTTCATTCAGGTTAACAGCTAAATAAGTGGATTAATTGAATATATTTGCATTCAGTAATATAATGTAAACTATAAGCTGATTCCAGGACTTTTTTCCCCAAGTCTACAAAAATTATATCAAGGTTCTTGCTTTCTCTTGCATAAAAGTGGTCACTTTTAACACATTTCAGCATTGACTAAAATGAAAGATGGTCTGATTTTTGCATCCTATTGTTCAGCTATTTAAAACATTTTCTTAAGTATCGGAATAGGGTAATTTTTTTTTCTCCCTCCCCACCCCTCCCCGCCAAAAGGTGAAATTACTAGTCACAAAGGATTCCAGATGGTTACTACAGGAAATCTAATACTTCCCCATACTAAATGTATCACAGTATGTTATAACTCACAATAGATTGTCTTTCACAGCCTGAGCAGCTTGAGTGCACAAAATACCTAGTTCCCAAGCTATCTTGACTTCTCACAAATATAGGTAGTAAGAGTAATCCTTTCAGTTTGGATACTCTTCATCAGATCAAGTACTAAGC
This sequence comes from Thinocorus orbignyianus, assembly GCA_013400375.1. Lineage (NCBI taxonomy): Eukaryota > Metazoa > Chordata > Aves > Ciconiiformes > Thinocoridae > Thinocorus > Thinocorus orbignyianus. Next base: position 3,253,812 of record VXBW01003242.1, on the reverse strand, counting down.
ATCAAAAGTTGTACTTGTTTGTTTTTCATTGTCATCCCAATATCTCTTATGACTTCCAAGCAATTGAAGATAACACTTTATATTAATTTGACCTCTTTTCTGGGGTAGTACTTGTTTTGTACATTTGTGGGTGAAGAACAGAAGGAGACAATTATTGTAAATGCTCTCAAGCTTTTTATATAGGCTAGATTTTGACTACAGTAGTGGGCTTTGCTGTTTCTACTGAGCTTTATAATGTCTAAATCATAATATGTGTGTTGTTTTCACCCTATTAAATTTAGCATTTTTTCACCTGTTCTTAAAATTTGGTTGCATTTGTCTAAAATTTGTAATTTAAAAGTTGCGGCCCTGGGCTGAGTTCTCACACACTAGGAAATGTTACTGACATCAGCAGAGTTACAACAATCTATATTGACTAAGGCTCTATTTTCTTAAAATTACTTGAAGGTAGAGTACAATAATTAAAATTTAGATATGAAGAAATTAAATTATCTTTAGAATCATTTGCTGCTAGACGATATGGGCAAAACCAGAGATAGAGTCCTCTCTTGTGCGCAGTCAGAATACAGAACACCAAAGGAAGTTGCTGATGGCTGGAATAAATGAGTGATATTGCTGTTAATAGGGAACCTGAAGTCTTAATTGGTTTGCTGTAAACATTACAAACACGTTTGCATGCTTCCATTCACTTTGTGTGCTGTGTATTAGATAGATGATATTCACACTGAAAGCTGCAATTTAATTACAAGAAGTCTGTTCCTTATTCAATTTCAGTTGTGTCATCCCATTATGTTGGCTATGAAGCATTGCAATGTTCAATACAGCATGTATCATGATGTCAGAGAGATAATGCCACGCAATGGCTCAATTTTGGTTGTAAAGATTTTCATCCAGATTGGAATCAATGTTGTAAATGGTTATCAAATCCACGCATTCTGGCTAACTGAAACAAAGTGAAAGATTCAAGGAAGCCCATTACTTTATTACAAGGAACAATTGCAATGACTAGTAACATTGCTTACCATTGGTGAATACACCAGTGTGATTAAGCACGTCAAACCTCACAGGACTGAGGACCCTGCCCACAAGCTGTCTTCTGAGGCATAATGAATTCACAGTATGAGCAAATTGATTCAGCTATTCCAATTACTCAATTTACTACAGCCACCAAACAAGTGACTGGAGCAATACTCTAGTCTGTAGAGTATGGGTTTGCTCCCTCCTCATCTACTACTAGGGATTGTCCACAGACTTTGGCAATGCCATTGCACTTTCTTTTTTATGCTTTCATGGAATATGTTTTCCAGCCAACAAAACCCACTTGAATGAGGACCATAATTATAATTTTCACAAGGGTTAGATAAATATAAGGTGTTTGGACACTGTCTTGTGAGAGTGGATTTGCCAAAGGATATTAAAGAAAAAGGGTTTTAAAATGATGTAAGGGTCTGTGAGACAGGTTTGAGGATAAGCCTTGTCCAAATATTTCACCATCTCATATGATTCCTAAGACTTTCTAAGATAAAGTGTTTGAAAAGGGAGGAGGAATTTCTTAAGCACATTCATATGAGCTTCCCTACTTAAAGGAAACAACGCTCCTTACTGGAGCATCAGAGGGGAAACATAGGTTCTAGGATGGGAAACTTAATACTGCAAATATTGGGGTGAATGTTTTGGGTATGAAGTAGATTGCATAACGCTTACATATAAAACGAATCTGTAGTACAACTGAGGGTTACAGGAGGCTGTAAATCTCTCAGACAAGATTATGAGTAGCATTAGCATCATTGGGTGGGAAGGCAATACAAGTCTTTTGTTCAGTGCCATAAAATTAAGTGGGTCAGATAAAACAAGAATAAGCAGTAAAATCTATTTTGCCTTTCCCTGATTATTCTGGATTATTATTCCTTCTAATTTGTATTGCTGATTTCACAGCTAAAAATGGATATGAAACACTGTTTCTTGAATAGTCAGCTGGTTTACAACAAATGGTTCTTAATTGACCCTTCAGATTGATAGATAATCTCCCATCCCTACAACCTTACAGAAGGAAAAGGAAAAAAAAAAAACAAACAAATTTTAAACCCCACATTTTTATAAATGTCCCCTCAAGGTCTCAAGAGTATTTACTACTCTCCATTCACTTCTCCATAGTAGCATGTAATTAAATAGTGTTTCTGACTTTCAATATCATATTGAATTTAGAAAAGAAATCTCTTAGTAAAATGCAGATTGTTCATGCTGCGAGTTTTAGGGCCCCTAATTTCAATGAAATGCTTTATAAAATGTGGATGTTAGATGAGCAGGATAAAACAACTGAGGAATCCTGCTATTTGGGAAATTACTTTTTTTATGTTAAATGGCAGAAAATGGCAAACCTAATAAAGTGAAAGAGAAGGGGACTATCAATGACTCCCTTCAAGGCAGTCTGCCAGGCAGTCTTGGCCAGATTTCTACGGTACTACCTTCAGATTTTATTAAATTAAAATAAAACTTGTCATCTTGGCTTTCACTGGCACAGTCAAATGCACAGTTTTTTACTTAGTTCCAACATCAGCCTTGCACTTCCAGCCAGTATTAATATTTCAAAATGTAATATACATAGTTCTGTGGCATTTTTTACATATCTGGCAAACAGTTGCTTAAAAATATTCTGCTAAAAGTTTAAAAAGCAGTGTTACTAACTATTTGATCATGTCAACTCCTTTTCACTGTTCTCCCTCAGGGACCCAAGCATTTGGAAACGTAAATCAAAGAATCAAAGAAATCAGAAATGGAAATGTCCCATTCAGTCATCTAATCCAATCCTCTAGTAGCACATAATTGCTCCCCATAATACATTTCCCACAGTTTTGTTCGCTTTTGTTTCAGATACTTGGGAATGCTGCTCGCTGATATGCTCTTTGAAAGCTGGATGGGTAGACTTCAGAGAGACCCAGCGTCACCTCTGAGGTCACCTCTTGCCTCTTCTAATTTGTCCTGGCAGTCACAGCTCTGTAGGGGCTCATGTAGGGATTGAGGATTGCCAAAATGGAAAGGAAAAGCTCCAGCTTCATGCTCTCCTAGGATTTTCATATGTAGGAGGACAAAGTAATGTAAACCAGAGGTACTTCACATGTTGATTGGAGCAGGTTTATCATCTAGTTCTACTGCTGCTGTCAGAGACTTCAGCCATGAACCCAGCCTAGAGGACTCCTGTCTGGGTCCTGAAAGATGAAAGCTCCTACTAGGTAGATTCTACCATTAGTCACAGTGCAGTCTGACACAGATCTTAACAACATGAAGATGCAGCAGCTGTCAGTGATTTATACTACTCCTTGCTTTGCCCTCTCAAGGCCTTGGACAGCCACTGGTAAGAACTGCAGAACCAGAGGAACATGGTTTGCCTGAAGGAACAATAGTTCACTAAGTGTAGCAATGACTGAGAGTCTTTCCCAGGGGAACATCTGAGACATTCCAAATTTTTTCCAGTAATGCTAGATAACCTAAATTGTTGGGCTACTAACAAATATCTGCAGAAATCTCTTCCTCCCATTTCTTGTGCATTCAGAAAGACAGAGATATGCCTGCTATCTGAAAGACAGGACCATACACCCAAATTTGTGAAGACATAAAGGAAACATCTTTCTCTCAGGTGGATCAGGGAAAGAGGAAGCCCAGCAGACAGAGTATCTTAAAGACCTGGAGGTGCTGTTGTTATTGGTCTCTGCTTCTCCTGAAGCATCTCTTTGAATCTGTTTGGTTAATAGTTCTTAAGTGTCAGCTGGTCATGTAACACCTGTGATACACTTTTACCTCTGTGGCAGAAGTATTAGCACAAGCATTTTCTGGTCAGGAATTGCTTGCATAATTTTACTCATTTCGCATCAATTTATCGAATAGGTATACTTCCACCAGTCACAATGGATAGCTGTTTCACCAAGTTCCAAGATGACTTCTCACACTCTTTGAGAAAAGCCCAAAGGAGACATGAACATACACTTAAACAAAAGTCAATCATCTTCCCTCTGTGCTTTTGCCAGGTGGTAGAATTCAGAATATGAAAGACTTTTTGGGCATCTCTTGAGAAGCCCTATGTGGGATCATTACCTGACACTGGCATATTCTTCAGTGTCCAAGAGGACACTGAAAGTTTGTGCAGGACCATAAGATCATGGTTGGATAAGCTTTTCTAACAGGTCTCAGAAACCTCTTCTATTATCATTCTTGTGCATTTGAGATGAACTAGGTCTCACAGGCAAAAGAAGACAGTATTTCAGTTCACACTTGCACACTTTCTGTGCAAACTGAAAGTTTAGCAAATCCTGGGAATGACCCCTGATCGAGACAATAAACATACTTACCCTCTGTTTGTCTTTTGGCATATTTTGAGCACCTTTTTTATCTGCAAATCATGACTTCTAACATCATTATATAATTTTGATTTCAGTTACTGACCTTGGAAAAAAAGGCCTGTTAAGTGGGCTAGTGACAGGTATCTTGGGAATTGCGAGGGACTAATTCACAGTCCTGAAGACCTTCGGTATTCTCCCTGGAGATACGTTATCACCGTCAGTATGTCTTTCCTGCTTACAGCCTCCTTTAACACCATATATTCACAATCCTACCAAACAAATAAATCAAGATACCTATTACTTTTCGTACAAAATAACATAGCTATTATACTTATTCTCTACATTTAGGTATATCCAGATATACAGTAGATAAGTATAATCAAAATGTCAATGGTCAGAAATCACTGTACCACAGAAAAAATATAGGCATTCCTTTCAATGTGTATGTGCTGTGTCTGTTACAAAAGAAGTTGACATATATATACATGTGTTTTCATTTTGTGGTAGAGATCCTATTTATTTCATTTCACATTCACTGCAGGAACCTGACATGCAAGTGAATAACTTAACATCATTGAGGAGATTTTAAGATTCTCTAGCTTGGAGATTTATGCAAACTGTTTATGAAAGTGCAGGAAAGACTTTTTCACCACTAAAGGCCTACATACATATGTGCCTAAAAAATATGACCTCAACTTTGTGTATATTTACAGGTATGATGTGAAATCTCTATATGAAGCTTTGAATTTTGTAAATTACGTCCAATAAACAAATTTACACTGAGAAGTCTTTCATCTGTAATAGCTGATATTGTTTCAGAATTTCTAAAAAACGGATACAGTTTTAATCAGAGCCCATTTTACTGTTACTGTAGGGCAAAATAGAATTCAGAATAAGTAGCCAGGACAGATTCTCCCTCATGCAGAGAATTCACCTCGAAAGTGAGAAACAAGTCTGCAAACCTATTATCATCCAATTATTCCACAATCCACTACTTTGCACTTTTGAATTCCCGTTGACTTCAATAATTACTTGCAGTTTTATTTTAGAAGCAGGACTTTGAACTGTAAGAACTCAAAATACAGTCCACTCCATGCAAAGTTTATAAAAAAAAAAAGGTATTCACATGAAAGCACTTTCAAAATACTAAGCTAAATGATGAGTAGGGGTGCCAAAACAGCTTGATAAATCCTTCAATCATCCTGTATCTTTTCCAGCAGTTTTCAACTCATACTTGAATTTCTTGCCTTTCAGCACAAAGACACATACCTTATATTTTTTTTCTGTGAACAACACAATTAGCAGCTGCATCTTAACAAGAAATGTTCAGTAAATCTCATTCTCGTATATGAAGGCATTTGCAGAGAAAACTCATTTCCACAACATCTTAGACTGGCATGTGAGAAAGAAGGTATTCCAATATTTTCTAAGTAAATAAAATTCTATCATCTTCCCTCAATTGTTTTGAAAACAATTGTATGAGCCAGTGTATCAGTCACATTATTTTTGTGGTTGATTGTTTTGGTTTGTTTTGTTTTTAAAGAAGTATGGCTTGAATTTTTGGTCCTTCTCCCACAAGTGGTTCCTGCTTTTTTATTCAAACTAATAGATCTCAGATGTATTACTGGTAGTTTCGCGTATAAACTTTGAAGGACATTTCCTCAGATTCCGGCCACTGAGTGAATTCTAGAAAAAAATATGGTTTCTTTGAGGCTGCTGACTTAAAGAGTTCAGCAGAAAAGAGTTAAGCATCATGCAGATAAAAATGAAGTCCCTAGATTGAAGGAATTAGAATTTCTTTCTGAATTTGGAGCTCGGCCAAGCAAAAGTGAAGATAAACATAAGCAGGTTAAGATGTTTGTTTATTCTATGTTAATAAATAAGCTTCTCCAGGATTAAATCTCTTCTGTCTAGATTATATCTGCTTGCTAATATATTCTCAGTGAAGCCAAATGGAACGCAAATAAGGTCTTGTTTATTCAATTTTTAAAAGGCAAAAGATAGGGTAGTCTGTATAACTTTTATGCTTTATTTCCTGAATAATGATTTCCTGATGACAAAAAGAACACATAACTAATATCCAAAATTGTTTAGAGTATTAATGTTTGTTCATTAAATCTCCTCATCTCCATGTTCAGAGTAAGGGAATTGGCCTCAATTGAAAAAACAATATTGTAAGTATATAAACTCATAAAAAGGTTGGAATAACAATGAGAATGTACTGTTGTCTCATGACACTTTCTACACTGTGATCATTTTAATTTAAAATTCATATAGAAACCAACATACTACACATTGTCTGTATCATCACAATCAATTACAAACTTTGGATAAGTTTTCACTGTCTGCAAGGGTGGATCTCATTTGTCTCATGGTTCCCTGTTAACTTCAGCATATTTATGTGAGGATGTGACACTCCATCTGTGCAGTGTTAGGTTCTATACTGTTTTATATTTCTCATTCACTCATTTCACATAATCCATTCCCTTCAATGTGATGACCGCACTGATTTGATTCCCTAAGGCAGGCTGCCTACTGAATCATACTATTTCTTTAGAATATGCCTATTGCCTCTGTTTAGGATGACCTAAAAGAGTAACTACCAGAGAAAAAGAAGCAATTTTCCAGTTTTCTTCTTGCAAATGAGTGTCTTTTCTGTAGGTAAGCAGAAAATGTAAAATAACACCAATTTTTCTTCTAATTTACTAGTCAGTCTTGTTCAGTTTGGGGAACATTCATTTAGTACATACCATTCAAGACAAAGCATATCTATGTTTGTCGTGCTCCCTTCACACTGTTACATTTTTATTGATTGCTCAGTGACAATTAAATTATTGTGCTTTAAGCCACAGTAGGCACATTTATTTCCCCTTTTCCTCTTTCCTCCGCCTCTGCTTCCCTCTCTCTCTCCCCCCCGCCCCTATTTCCCCTCCTCTTCACACCACACCCCCCTCCTTTTTCAATAGACTTCTTTGATTACTGCCAGATATAGGCATTAGGCTGTTCTAAATGTCTGCATTTCCTGGCCTGATTGAGTGCACAACTATTCCTTGAAGAAAGCCATATGAGGAAGCTGCAGTATTTTTCTGAACTTCAAAAATGCCAGTAAACCTCGATCATTTCACCTGTCCAGGAGTAGAGTTAGAGGGCATAAAACGTCTTATGAATTTATACAGAAGTTATCCTCACAACCCATAAACAATACCTCAGTGAATGTGTGTGTGTGTAGCTGCATGTAACTGCCCAAGGGCATGATCCAAAAGTTGGTGAAGCCAGTGAGAACGTTTCAGCTGAATTCACTGGTCTTTGATTAGTATCTTATGTACCAGATTTGCCGATGAATTAGATGCAGTTGAAAAGTCATCTCCAACGTCTGCAGGTACTGTATTATTATTTAATGGAGTGCTATGCAGGGGCAATGAATTACCTACTACAAATTGAACACATGAATATAAAACAAAAAGCTTTATTGCTTGAGAAAGTGTGATTTTAAGATTCAAAATGTGCATACTAAATGAAAGTAACTATAGAAAAACTTAGGAACGGCCTTCAAATTTCTATTTTCAGTCCTCTACTGGTTTCTACCCTTAAATTTACAGTTTTCCTCAATCTCCACGATCAGAGCTAGGGTGACAGTGTCTTTGATCTGAGACACTGGTCCCACACAAGCTGGATGATACTGGCACTGCTGCACCTGTTTGATGGACAAACAAGGTTTCACTTTGGGGGGCTGTCAGTCCAGTCTCATTCCCAGTGATTTTAAGTTAATGATTTAAGGTATCTTTCCTTTCTGTAATCAGAAAAATATGCATGGAACTTTTCTTCAAAGCCAGAGGTGTCTTCAAATTCAAAATGCTGCAGCTGTTTAAAACTCTTAAGCCATCAATGGATTAAAATGTTTCTAAGCCAACTCAAACATGTCATTGCAATAAACCTTTGACCTGTAATCACCTTTCGGGATGTGATAATAAAATTAGACAGCATATCATGATTATACATTCCCAGCTCTCCAAAAGAACACAAAAAGGATGATACTATGGTTTAGGGTTGTGGGTTTTTTTTCTAGAGAATATTTATATGGAAGGAGAAAGTACCAAGTAAAATAAATTTCAATTCATTAAGTTCTGATAAAGGTTAAGAAAGTTTGTATGTAAATTAATTATCTAAATGTCCCAAAAGTTATCAAATGTTCCTTTTAGGTTATTCTTTATTTCCAGGTAAAATGTTTCAGATAAATAAGTTCCTTCCATTTTGACTTTGAACCCAAAAAACCAAAAAGGAACATTTTTTTGTGCTTCCTGTAAAGTGTCAGGCTTAACTTTTGCAACCTCAGAAAGAAATGACCTCTTGACATAAATAAATTAACAGGTACTGTGACTCATAGATTACTCAATGAACAAAATATACTAGGTTTTTAAAAACAATGCCATTCTTTTTCAACTGCATCTTTTCATTCTCCTTGCATAATAAAGGTAAAGACCACTGAGCCTATTTTCTTCTATGAGACAAGAGCATTGGTGTGACAAAGTGTTAAAACACACTTGTGTTAACTACACATAAAAGATTTGTCACTGAGCCTGAATGGACAATAATAACCCTGTTGGCATGATCTTAGGTTCATTTTTCTCTTATGGAAATGAAGCATAATTATACCTAAAGAGAAACCTGTTTCTGGAAGCTTAATTTCTGATAGAATTTCACAGAAGCAGCAGCTCATAACTGCCTTGGGTTAAGTGCTTTGAGATCCAAAGTAGAACTATAAACTTTCAGATCTGTAGAAGTATATTATTATCATATCAGTCATACAATCTAGTATAAAAAGCTGCAAGTAAACACTGATGCCAATTAGGGAATGGAGGAAAGAGCAAAGCACTGTGCCTGTTCTTTCAGTGAGAAATAAAGTATGTGATTATTGTCCTACGAACTATGGTTTAGAGACAGTGGAGGACATTTGGTTCCTGGTGGGAAAGAATATAACATGACAGCTACTATTTTTAGTTCTGTTTAAGAATGTTAATTGAAATCTGAACTAGGAATACGAACCCTAGGCTTTAACAGCCCAAGACAAATATAAGATGTAGTGTCGAAGTATAAAGGCTAGACCTAGCATAAAATGGAGGAAGAGAAAGTGACAGTGTGTAATTATTATTCCCAAGAGGAAAAAAAAGAAAACCTACTTTCTCAATACATTTTTCTGTAATGAACACTAAGAACAAGATTTAAGAAGAAAAAAATCTACTCTATCTTTGCTACTGAAGCAGATAATAGCTTATAATGATGTATCTCTGCATTCATAGTGTAAAAATCAAAACAGAACACTGTTATCCAGAATTCCCAAGTTATTTCTGGTTCTACCACCATTTTGACATGTGACCTTCATTAAGCAACTGAAGCCTAGATCCAAAGAAAACACTTGGATACTGAGAAAGTAGGTATCTAACCCTAAATTAGAATAAAAGAAAACCATTTCCAGAAAGACACATCCGTAACATGCAGAGAGACAGAGGGACATCAGGTAAGGAGACAACCTAAACCAGCAGCCCACAGAGAAGGGTGTGAGAGCAGCTAAACAGAGAGGAGCTGCTGAACACAGGATAAATCATTAGTCCTGCCTCCTCTTTGGTTATTTCAAATCTGGGTATCCAGCACTCTGATTACTTGTTTCCTATGATTGCTTAGGTCCATTCTTTTAGTTTTAAAGGACTGCTAGAGGAATAGAGGATGGTGGTAATGGTTTCAATGCGTGTAGCAGCCAGATGATTACTGTGATCATAAAAAGTGTCCCATTTCAATGCCTTCCACAGCCTGAGTCTAGCCAGTTTGCTGTGCTGATTTTGGCTGGGAAAGAGTTAGTTTTCTCACAGCAGCTGCGTTTTGGATATATATATACATTTGGGGTATATTTTGGATTTGTGCTGGAAACAGTGTTGATAACACAGGGATGTTTCCATTATTGCTGAGCAGTGGTTACCCAGAGTTAGGACTTTTTCTGCTCCTCACACCACCTCACCAATAAGTCAGGTGGTGGTACACAAGAAGTCGGGAGGGAACACAGCCAGGATAGCTGACCCATCTGACCAAAGGGATATTCCATACCATATGATATGATGCTCAACAATAGAACTAGGGAGAAAGGTGGTGGGGAAAACACTGTTCGGGGACCACTGGGCATCAGTTGGTTGGTGGTGAGCAATTGCTTTCATTTGCATCACTTTTTGGGGTTTTATTTCTCTCTCCTTATTATTTTTTTTCATTACAAAATAATAAAAATAGCAATAATTATAATATTTTATTCCAGTTATTAAGCTGCTTTTATCTCAGTCCGTAAGTTTTCTCACTTTTACCCTTTGTCTTTGCTGCTGGGGTGAAGTGAGTGAACAGCTGTGTGATGCTTAGTTGCTAGCTGGGGTTAAATCATGACACTTACATATCCGGTCCCCCCTCTTTTTGACTCTTAAAAAAACCCAGTAATACATAGTTGAGGTTAGCAGCCATTCCTCCTGTTTAAATTGTCCAGTCTTTAGAAAAGACTGCAAAATTAGTTATACCAGAAAGACAGAAGAAAAATAAGTACCACTCTGTTGACATGTGATGAATAGCATTTATCCAGGAAGCAGTAGTCTGGATTTCAGTCTTTGAGTACACCATTTTAAATACTAAAATATAAATTATCTTGCGTGCTGTAATATCTTAGCTGGTATTTCATTTAGCACTTAGATTTTGTAGAGTTTTTACACCATGTGTTTTTTAATGCTAAGAGCCTCCTTCCTGCCTCTGGCAATTAATATTGATGTTCACCAGGGACAAGCTCGGGACTGGAAAGTTTGTTTCTGAGTGAGGATAGAGTAAACTATTAGTTGCAGAAATTTAAGACTAGTGTTCGCTTCTGTTGATACCAGGCTGAGCTCAAGGGAACTTGAAAAAAAGTTTTCAATCTAAATGTAGTCTTCCACAAAGTGCTGAATATCAGATCCCTGTATTTTTGTCCAGTGGTTTATCACATAACAATTTAACATAAACAGCGTTTTAAACAAACTGTTCTAATTCACATTAAAAGACTTTGTGGTCATTTCTCATTAAAGCAAATGAGCGTTTTTATATATACAATTATAAATATAAATATCATTTAACTCAAACAATATAATGTCCAGTATTTTAAACAAGAGCCAGAAACCATACTTCAAATGTAATTATCTCAAAAACAGCCGGCCACCTTAAGAAGTTTTAATGCGAGCTTTCCCAAGAAGACTTAGACTCCATTCAAGTAAAATCTGAAGTGAAGTTCAGGTTGCAGACAGTTTAGTCCACTGAGAAAAATTACACAACAAAAGCGCCATATAGATTACAAGGTTCTGTGTTTCATTGGCATTTTCATTGTAAGAGAGATTAAAGATTACCAATATAACACCTCCCAAAGTGAGATGTTTATAAAATATTTAGATGACTTTTTAAAATTGGCACCTCAGTTTTGGTGTTGCCTTGCAAAACTTCTGTCTTTTCAGTTTATAGTGCTGCCCAAAAATTTCATAGTGCAAAGCAATCATAGAAGATGGCAGATTTCTTGCTAAAATCTTTTTTTCTTTTTTTTCTTTTTTTTTAAAAAAAGTTTTTTTTTGTTACAGACGAAATAAAGATGAAAAGAGTAAGGGTAATGTACAATTCTACAGATTATATCAGATTATTTTATACTAGTGGTTTTGCTACATAGGAATAGGTAAGCTAGGAAATAAAACCATGGGTCAAATCTGGTCTGTTTCACCACACTGTTTCCTGTTCCTGAAATATGAATCTATTTTTTTTCTTTAAAATTTAAGTGCACTGCATATTCTGCTCTTTCTGCAAGTAGACAAAGAACAATGCAGATGTTCCTCTGTGATAGTCTATTATTTCTTGTAACTCATGATGATGGATATTATCGCAAAATTCAGGCATCAGGTTAGATACTTGACTTCCTAAGTATTTATATTTAACAATATATACCCACAGAGCTGCATCAAATGTTCAAAAGTGCATAAAGACAAATATCATAAAAATTGTAGCAGTGTTATATAGTAAACACACACTATTTTTATTGCATGTATACATTTCTGTTATTTCAGAAGTCATCTTCTTTAAGAAGACCTGAAACTACATAATGCAGTAGTGGAATTTTTTTAATTAGTGTTTTTAAATGTATCATCAATGGAACTAGGTGAAAGTAGATGGAATCACTGATGTGATAGTTTCTGGGGTTTGGGAGTGATTATTATCAGTATTATGTTAGCACTTGAAGGCCCTAACGAGGAGCAGACCTTGGGACAGTCCTTACCCTGAGAGGCACACAGTAAACACATAGATGAGATAGAAAAAGAGGTAACAGAGGTAGTAAATTATTTGCCTAAGGGATCAAAAATGGGAAGGGGAAAAATTCCAAGGTTAATTTACTGCCTGTCCACAATATATGGCATCCTACCCTTCATTGCAACATTTTCCCTTTTTCTTGAAACTTATTCTCAAGTGTTGTAGGAGAGATCAAGAGTGCTGTTTTGGCAAAATTAAGCTCCTGTTCTAAATCAGGTGGAACAAAATCTGGAACATTATTGCACCAGGGAAAGACCATATACTTGGAGGGCTAGTCTGTGTTTCTATGTTATTTTAACTATAAATTCCATCCTTGAGCCAAAGAAATCATCATCAAAAGGTAGTATGCTCATGAAAATGTTAGGAGAATCTCTATTTTCCTATGCAGAAAACTGTCTTCATAAATCCTATTCTCTCAATGTGTCTCTATGGAGGTTTATTTTCAGATAATTGGTTTGTCTTACCTCCCCAACACCAGCCAACTGACAATTTGACTGGCACAGTATTTTTTTCTCATATCACTTCTCCTGTGGGTGATTTTATATTAAAGATAAATAAAATACAATATTTCTGATCTCTTAGTCTTTATACTACAATGATTGTCCTCAGTTTATAGGAGTTACCTGTAAAATGAGATTTGAAAAAAATCTAGTGTATAATCAGAAAGATGGTGCTTATGATAGTGGAGGTGCAGAAAAATGAACAGATTCTCAAAGTAGTAACAGAGACAGAGTATATCACACTTCAAACAAAGGTGAAAAGTTAAAGCATTTCCTGAAATGATGAAAAAAAAAAAATGCTTCAAATGAATGAGAAATTTCTTACCCATTTGCACATTGGTTGGGTAACAACAGTATTGCTGACGTGAAAGAAAGCTCAGATCTCTCCCTCCTTACATTGGGGGTCATGAGAACTATTCTGTGAGTAAGTGCCAGTCACTAGACGTTCTGAAAGCTTATTTCTCCAAAACCTCTTCTGATACAGTTTGGGAGCAACATACAGCTATCTCCAGAGGTTTATGTACTATGGGTGCTTTGTGGACTGTTGGAAAGAGAAAATCTATTGACTAGATACCAGATATGCTAAAAAACATTATTAGTTCAAGAGCCAGTTTGAAGAAGGTCTTTTTGCCCTGTCATTATCCTAATCCAGATCTCCTTATCAAGAATTTTATTTGTGTTAGGAAAATAGCACACTAAGCAACTAAAAAGACCTTATTCATAAAACTGCAAGCTGGCTTATAATTGATCATTTATGTCACTTTTAGTTAGACACTTTTCTCTAACCAAGTATAGAAAATATATGCATTTCTTAATGGCAATATAGGACAGTGAAAGTGAATGAAATATTTTAATATAAGGTAAGTTTCTAAAAAGATCAACAAGGTGGGGAATATGAGCTCTTTAGATTACTTAGGCAACTTTATTATCTCCTCAAGAATATTATGATAACCGTGCATCTTTGCACTGCAGTTTTTGACCAAGAAAGTAAGCAAAAACTGAGTCAAATATTACATAAACTAACTTAAACTCTTAAAAACACTCAAACAAACCCAAAATTTGGGAGGTCAAAAAAAACTTTATTAATCATAGATACACAATACTTTCATTTTTAGGTCATTCTCAATATCACAATACTCCAAAAGCTTTGACTTCTGTTGGGTTTGAATTGTAGAATTGCTTGGTTACGTACTTAACCTGATCTGAATGATCAGAAAGTCTTATGTCTACAAACGGAAATACCAAATGACAAGGGCAGCCACTCAGGACATTGAATACTATGAGAACCAGGAAATGCATGAAATTAGAATGGAGGAACAATGGAGAAATAGTGCAGTTTTATTTGGGTGGGTTTCTTTAATGGAAATGGTGTGAGTCTATGACAAACAATCTCATTTGCTCCTTTGTTAATCCAAGTAATTAATAACCTTGCTAAAAGATTTTACTAAAATCTTGAGTCCTTTACTGAGAAAGTAATGATCAATAAAAATAAGAAATTTGTTTGAATTATTTCATTACAGATTTATAAGATTAGCATACTTCCCCAGATTGTTGTCATGGTATAAATTTCCGCCAGTTTAAGTGCTGTCTAATACATATCTTCTTTGCCTATGTGTTTGTTTCTGCACTTTCTTATAACATTTACTGTCCAAAAGGAAAGTTGGTGTAATGTTACAGGCTCCAAATGAAATGAAGTAACAGCAAAGCTGCTGAAGCCATTTTCTATAACTGCATACTTGCTATCATTTGAAAAATGACAACGATTTGATCTGAATTATTTCCCATTGCTTTACAAAACAGCTCTTTTATAAAGAAAGGCTGTTTTGAAAGATCTGGGGAAGCTTTCTGAACATGGATATTTTAATGATTAGGAGGATCCTTTATTCTTCCTTTGCTTTTTCTGCTAAATAGGTTTTGAGAGCTCTGTAGTCCCTTAATACCTAACACATGCAGTTAACACAAACAGGCATCTTTGAAAAATAGACTAGTTGACTCTGCTGCTTTGATAAAGATGGCATAATGCCACAAAAACTGTAGTTGTAGCCAAAAATTACATTAAAATATTAAATTTTATTATTATTAGGAAAATAAATTAAAAAATACATGGAGAAAATTCCTTTTTTTCCCCTGAAGTATTATTCCATATTTTCACTTTTAAATGCCTGATATTGTTTACATGAATCGCTGGAATTTGAAGGGCACCCAGACCTTCAGAATACTGCTAGGTGTTTCAACCTTAAATACTTCTCATTCTCCATCAGTCACTAAGTACAAAATTCTGCCATCTTCTGCATATATAATTTTGGACAGACTGTTGTTTGACCTGATATGTATATGTATGCGCTACCTTTCTTTATCACATAATCTCACATTTTAGAAAGGTTTAGAAAATGATGGTCATTAACTAATGCTGTTCACAAAATCCCAGAAGCAATGTGTGACATTTTCCCCCAGAACTCCCTTCCTCATCTCTCCTTGGGCCTTCTGTCAAGTAAAGAACAAAGATAAGATGGTACAGGATGGGTTTTCTCTGGCTGCAGACATTGCCCTTGATATGCCAGTCTCAAACTTGCCTAATAGGCAAGATGTTATAGTCTAAACAAAGTCTTTTGAGGTTAAAATTAATGTAGATTTATTTAGAAGATATTAGAAGGTATCACAGTTGCTGGAAATAACACTCCATTTTGGGATAAAATCCAGATTTAAACAAGTATCTACAGTACACATCTGTCACCATTACATCGCAACTTCTCTCTCTTGCTGTTTATTACAGTGATTGATAGAACTGAGACACATTGTAGTAGTTATTTTTTAAAACATTAATACCAGAGAAGATTGTGTGCTTTGCTCTACAGACATGCAAGAAAGGGGGGGAAAATTTCTCTATTCTACAGTCTAGCTGGGCAGTTAGCAGAAAGCAGAAAGAGTACAAGAGCATTACTAGAGCATTTAAACATTTATATTCTCTCAGTGGCTTGTGACAGGTCACTATAATTGTATATGTCAATGTGCAATAAAGGACACTAAAACCCACAGCTCTTGCCACCCCAACACACAGGGTCCTTGGGTGAATTAATTCTTGGGATTTTTCCACATCAAAAGGCAGAGAATTCATTCTCTAAAAGAGAATGTTAATGGGACAGCTTCCTTGCTAGCTCTCCGTCTTCTCAGCAAATCCATACTTGTGATACAAGAGTGTTCTTAAAATGGATTATCAGGGGACCTAGAAAGTGATCCACTCAGGTAAATGATGGTGACACTTTTGCTATCATTTTGAAGGGCATGTAAAAATCTCTTGAGGGGATAAGGGAAGCGCAGCTTGTGAAATATGCAAGAGGGTTAAATATTTGGACTGTCTCTGTATTCCTCTACATGCAAAATGAGCAGTTTTCTGTTTGGGCAAGTCAATACTAAAACTTTACCAGTTTCTTCAGCAATCCTTGAGCCTAGTCCTGGTGGACTGCTGAAGGGTAAAACTGTAGAAAACTTCTTCTGATGCAGCTTTAGAAAATACGTTTTTAAAAAGTGTTTCTGGTTTGCGATTTCATTTGTGGTGAATGGGCAAAAAAACCCACCTGCACTAATCTGTATGCACTCGAAGGAAAACATAATGATAATTCTGCTAATGTCAGCTTACAGTAGTCTTCTTCTTTCCAAGAAAACTAAGGGGTCTTCCTCTCCACCAGGAGCTGTCTAATTATGTAAAGGAAAAGTGATTAACTGATTATGATGAATAAATTAATCTCTGAGGACTTGTATGTATTCAGACATTTCTAATTAGTATGGTTTTCATGAAGAAATTCAAGGCAGTCCTCTGTTCCTATTAGTAACGATTAACAGAACAATAAGTAATTTTTGGCAGCTCCTTGCAAAATTATTAGAAGTAACATGGGAGAGATGGATTAAGGATTTGTGAAAAAATGTGTCACTGATTAATGATGGGAGACTGACAAGTACCACAGACCTCCCTGCAAAAGCACCCACATCTAATGATTTCAGTAAGCAACAATGGAGCAGGTAAGATACAGGAGTTTCCTGTCAACTGTGTCAGGAATGTTGATTCACTTTTCAAGTTCCCTACTCCTTACTTTTTCCTAATGACGTTCATCAGTTATTGCGTGCAAGAACAGTATGATTCTGTTCCTGCATCTCGGGGCATTTCACAATGTTTTCTTCATTTTATAAACACATTAGATACCAAGTATTTTTGCAGTTCATTGTTTCTCTCTTCTTTGAGATATTCTTTATTGGACTTGTCAAAATTGTGCCTTCATTGATGAGTGATCTTTGCATGCAGCTCTTTGAAACAAAAAAATCATTGCTTAATAACAATAATTTGAATTTTGAATACTTTATCATGGTCATAAGGACACAGGTCTGAGCAGATTAGTTAAGATAGCTGTGAGGTGGCTGTGAAAAAATGCATAATTGCAGGATAGATCAAGAAAGCTATTTCTACCAAACAAGTACATGTCTCTGCACAAAGCGTTCATTCACAGTATTCTGAAAATATTCATAGTATCAGTGGAGAAACATGAATTTAAACTAAAACACGCATAAAGAAGAAATAATAGTTGCCTGGGGAAAAAGAGAACACATGAGAGGAGATTGATGGCATGTCTATCCAGAAAAATGAAGTACAATGAAGACAATGTCTGTCTATCTCAAGCCAGGCCAATACTTTCACACATCGTGAAGCAGTTCCATCAAAGGGTAATAACTTGGATGTTAAAAAGTAATATAACATGGTATTTTATCTGAGCTAGGTAGGCTGCCTCTTGAAAAGGCTTCATTAACCCATGCAGAGCACTGTGTGGCTACACTGGTTCCAGTTTGGGGGAGGACAGAAACTATCTGCTCAGGGGCTCTACAGAACCATGCCAGCCATGCACTGGCTTGTGGGATTATACCTGGTTTGTGAATGGAAGGGGGAATTTGTGGTGCAATTGCTCTAAATGAGTACACTAGAAAGGTAGATGGTAAGAAGGGAGCTATTTCCACTAAATGGTGTTAGCAACAGAGAAATAGGGAGGTCTTCTCATTTTGGATCTGTTCCTACTAAGAGTAGTAAAGGACAAATGTCTGTGTTTCAGAGGGAACATGATCAATTTGCAAATGGGATTAAAGGACATTAATGACTGAAATGACAGACTGCATAGGATGACCCAGGGCATTTCTTTCAAATTCTTCACTGGCCACATAGTGTGTGATATTAATAGAACTCAGCTATAGACAGAAACCTATAATATATGCGTTGCAAAACCCTCAAAACAGGTGAAAATGTACAGTGCATGCCAGCCTTTTCCTATCAATTATAGTCCCATGAATACATTTTGAGTAGTGTGAACAGATATGCTGAACAGATATCTGTGTTTCCAAATCAGTGAAAACATTGGTTTATAAGGGAGGATTTTAATTTTCTGTCCCACATCGTCATGAGAATAGACGGATAGGTCATGACAAGCACATATTTTAAAAATGTTGCATCCAATCTGAAACACTCGTAAACTTGAAAAAATCTAAACTAAGAAGAGAATTAAAAGGGCAGCACTAATCAGGGAACTTAGTTGTCATAAAAGTGTCAGTCAACTCTAGAAAATGCCTCGTCAATATTTGGGTGAAATCCAGAATTACAGCAAAATTGATCGCTTTCTTCTATACTTGATCTGCATCCTCTTTGCCTGTCTCTTTCTGTCTCATTTTGCCTTGGATGAAAAATGAGTAAATTGTATCTATATATTAATTTATTTTAATAAACAATGAGGAGGGAGTTGTGAACACCTGGTTTTCCTTATATATAGCTTTCCTTCTTCGCTTCCCACCTACACATACAAGATATTTTCATTTAAAGGAGGCTGAATATAATGTGGTGGAAGACTATGTTGTCAAAGTAAAAGCTGTGTAGAAATGCTAGCAAGTGAAAAAACATACCTACTCAAAGTTACATCTCCTTTCCCTGCACTCCCCACAGTCAGCAGGACTGCAGTTAATCTGTCTGTTTCCTCAATAATAGCCATTTTCACTGTAACCAACCATGATATCACAAAGCAGGGAGTATGACTTCAAGTGTGGAATAAACAGTAGAAGTAACTGAATTCTTCTAAAACAAAGAGCTTGTTCCCATGCAAATATCTTCAGTTATGAAGAAAAAGAAAACATATGCAAAGGGATATCCTTCTAAAGAGATTATTTTTCAAAGTTTTCTGCTAGACAAGTGCTGCTTTACAAACTGTACCAGAATATTACAGCTCTGTAGTAGTGAGTGGCATTGTTTCAATATCCATTGCTGGAAATCCACAGTCCAGGCAGAAATTTGACTTGCACGAATGATTGGTGCTGAATAAGTGGTCAATATAGAGGGCCCCTCTATTTGGGTTTGAAATGTTTTTGTTCAGAGCCTTTCATTTCAAGAATTTGTTATTTTCCAGAATAAACTATTCTTTCTGTTGAAATTGCTCATACATATTCTTATACTGAAGGCGATTGTGTGTGCTTGCATGGGTATGTATATGTAAATGTTGGCAAAATTTGTATTAACTCATTTATAAATTTATTGAGGCAGGATGAAGTAGTGTTCTTTTTTGCTGTCATTTTGCAGACACTTAATTTGCACTCAAATGCCTCAAAAATGTCTTCACTTGAAATCTACAAGGCTGGAATGAATTCAGCTCGAAAACAATGTACTAAGAGAAAAATAAGGATCTGAGTATTTAAGCACACAGTGACAAAGCATCATTAGTGAGAAAATTGTAGTATTTCCCCAAATTTGGTTTTCTGCAAGTACGTATTTATAAATGGTCTACTTTTGAATTTGGCTATACAAGAGTGTTGCTCCTCTTTAATTAAGAAGTCTAGAAATGTATTTACTGTGCAACTCTACCTTGCTCTGACCGAGCTCCAATAGTTGCAAAGGACCTTTATCTTATTCACAGAATCACAGAATCACAGAATCACCTAGGTTGGAAGGGACCTTTTCAAGTTGGACATGGGTGTCTTGAGCGTAACGTTTACATATCAGTAACTCAAACTAAATCACTGGCCGATTTCCCTTCTTCCTCACAGATCATCTTCATCTTAACAAAGTGAAAACAAAAGCTCATAAAACAAGCAGCTTTTACTCTTTCCTAGCTTCAACATTGCATTTTGACAAGCTGTGGGGCTCAGAAAATGACATCCCCTTTAAGCCATTGATTCCACTGATTTCAACAAACGTTGGATGAGACATTAAGACTGAAGAAAAATGCAAATAAACAGTGAGGTGATGTCTATAGTAGCACTGACAGTACAGAACAAGAGACAGCCTGCTCCCTTGTGATGTCTTCAGAAAGGTTCAGAGTTCTTTAGGATTCTGCTTCTATTTTAATATTGGTATAAACTTAAGACTGAAAAATAGGCATCCCTTTCTGTCAAACAGTGAACTTACAGCCACAGCCTGTCCTTGCTATCGTAAGATACCTTTCATTCCTGGCTTCAGTGGAATTGTAGGCTGTTACAAAAACTTAAGAGTAATCCATATTTTTTTTTAAATGGAGGATTTAACTAGAAACTGAAGTTTATGGACAAAAAGCTTCGTATTTTGACCCTGATTGAATAGTATGCAGACTGCATAGATAAATGTATCTGAGTGAGAAATGCTAAACTGCATCACCTCAGGATGCACTTCATACCACTGATTCAGGATTTTTTACTATTCTGTTTTGCAGTAATAGTAGAAAAATATTTTAAGTATTATAATTAAACTATATTTTTTTCTTTCTAGAGAAAGCAGCTACATAATTTACAATGAGAATAAACTGAGCATTTCCATCAGTAATGAATATTATTAGGAATGCAGTGTCTATTTATGAAAAAAATATGGGAGTCCATTTAACGTTATCTTGAAACCCATAACATGAAGCTCTTTCACAGGGAACTATCATGCCCAGTATATAAACTAGCCTGCAAAAATAGGTGTTCTATGCTTAATATCAACAAGATGTATCTTTGTCAGCATCAGTGAGGACAAGAGCAAACAGAGTGCCGACATTCCACTTCTTATCAGTTATTGAAAGTAGACATTTTAATGGGTATAGCACTCAGCAGACCTCAAGATTTTCTTTTTATAGCTTTGAATTGCCACCCTATAATTCAGTACTATTAGCCTCCACCTCTTTCATTTTATCATCCACAGGTGAATACATTTGTTGAAAACATGATTTCTAGATGCTTTATGCAAGTTAAAACTGTCAAAAATACAAAGGAAGAAAGAAATATATGACAGCTATGCAAGTGAAAGGACATTTGTAAAAGTGATTTATACTTCCACTAAACAACAAAGAAGTCCTACCTAAAGGGCAAATCCTGCAGTCCTTAGGAAAAGAAAGGCTTTTTGAACATATTACAATTTCTGTCTAACTCCTAAAGCCCTGATTCAGCAAAGTGATTAAGCACTTAAATTTAAACATAATAATAGTCCGCATTCCTTGGGAGAACTTGCACGTATCTTCAAATACTGTATTAAACCCAGACTTAGATGAAAGTATCAGTTTTTACATTATTTGTGGGGCTTCAATACTTCTATTTATAAGGAAAGATTTGGCAATATGAGCTTGTTACCAACAATAAATAACAACTAACCAGCTGAAGGCTGACAGCAACTGAGTGCCAGAGCCACCAAAGGGTCTGCCTTCTGTTGTCTGCTCATGGGTGACCATGGGATGACTACTACCAAAGAAATGGTTTGCACTTTCCTAAAATAATACAAGAATGTGTAAGCCAGTGTTTTACATAGCCTCAGACTTTAAATTTGGCTCAGGTCATCAGACACAGCCGAGAGATACTGGAGAGACTAAAATCAAACATCTATGCCACGTCAAGCATTATGCGAAATTTAAACATTGTTGTCACATTGGAGCTCTTGATATTGGTATTGATATTTTTGAATTATCTGTTCACAACCACTACAAAACACAAGTCTTGCCTCGCCTACAGTCAAAACATCAGAAAAAAAGCAACAAATGGTGAGAAAAAGTATGGGAGGGAACCTATAAAGGAGAAGATAAAAGACAAACAATCTAGGCAGTGGTTGAGTTGGTTTAACTTTTGGCTTTTAAGTATATATGCTTATTTATACACACAAGTGCCTGTACATATTTAAGCACACATTCTTCTTTTTTTAAATAAAATACTTATTAAAGTTATCTTTGCACCATGATCCAAGCACTGAAAATGGTTTCTATAGCTGTGTTTTTCTAATGGTTTGAAAATAACTTTAAAAAAGCATAATAAATGCTCCCAACAGGTAGCACATTACTGAAGTGTTTGTGACTTGATGCTCAACCAGTGAAGGTACAGTACAATGGGTTATTGATGGACACACATGTGGGAACCACAGGAGTGCCAAGAGAACTCATTGTTATCAGCACTGCATAATATAATGCTGAATGAATTAACTGTGGTGATTGCTTAAAATGTACCTTTTTGTGTAATAGCCCTAATTATCAGCAACCCTTTACAATGAGTGGATAATCGTTTTTAATTCCTTCAGCATTCATTGTAGTAACATTAATCATGATGAGCTCATTTGGTTTTAATGTGAATATAATATGTGATACCACAGGAATTCTGTTGAAATTTAGCAGTATATAATGCCTGCTTACTGTACAGGGTTATCATGAATTCCCTTCATACACGATGAATTCTGGCTGGTATGCAGCCTGGGGTATTGCTCAGTTCAGCTGCATTTGGAAATACCTAGCCAATGAAGTAGAAGTCACCAACAAAGCCATGTTGGACCAGACAGAAACCTGAGGCTTTCCAGAGCTTCCTTCTGCAGTGGCTCAACAGGGGCATTGACACGCTCAGAGAGATGATCCTGGGGAAAACATAAGTCAGATCAGTTGTGACTCAGAAAACCAAGTCAGCCCTGTGTGTATATAGTCTGTGCATCTCTGTTTCAATTTACACTTGTAATGCATCTAGACAAAAATCCTCACAGGCAGGTAAATTGAGTCAGCAGTTTCTAGGGGAGTCTTTTGTAATTACTAATCCACTGGATACCAAGGGGACATTGTTTTCTAAGCCAGCATATTCATAAGGAGATTGGAGTATCCTAAATGGAATTTTTTCCTTACAGTTGGCTTAATAAACTTCTTATAAATTCTTTAATTCTGTGGATTGCTGGAAACAGACAATGACTGATTAATTGTTTTGCCTCTTTTAAGTGGTGGCTGGTTTGGTGAATGTCTTTGATTAATGCTATATGCTTCTACACAGAATAAAAAAAAATGAAAAAGTGGTGCCAAATGTTACAGTTCTTGCTTTCTCTGCTGAAGATATTCTCTGGGGCCCAATTGACTTCTGGTTTTGTATTATCTGGAACTTCAGGAAGAAACAGTCATTCATTGTTGACCTGTGCTAGCTGTACTAACTAGTACTCTGGGAAGATGCAAATTTCCACCTGTACTCTTAAGGTATTATTCATTTCTTATGGTTCTTGAAGACATAAAGTTCCAGTCACAATTCGGTTGTGCATAAGCATGCAAACAGGCACAAATATAGACTTGTGTGAATATAGAATGAGTTTGATATGATTATTTCTATGCACAGATTCAAAATAAGCTTGCATGAGCATTCAAGAAATTCAGATCAATTTTAGTCAATCCTGAGAGAACAGAAATTCAAAGCTCCATTTTTGAAAGTCATAAGTTAGACTCCGCAAATTTTCTAAAGTAACAGTGCTGGCTCAGATTTTCCTGAACTGTAACAATTTAAACCGCTGACACCTTTTTTTTCTTTTAATTGTTTATTTTTCAAGCTGTTTCTAGTGAGTGGGCATCAAACCCACCGCACTGTGACAATTTATTCTAACAGGATGTGGTTGCTGATAGGTTTAGAAGCTCTACAAAAATCTATACAGCCATACTATTTACTCATTTATAAATAGCTTGTGTTAGCAGTAACGAATTTAGAGGTTTCTGCAACTGCTTTTTCATGATGAGACACTTCTGCAATGTTTGCAAATACCTTGACACAAAAATTCAAGAACTAATTCTATTTCTAAGGTTCCTTATCTTTTCTATTTTATCTTTAAGGAACTCTAGGACTGGGATTATCTTCATTTATATCTTGTACAAAGCTGAAAACTTATCAATGTTAAAAATAAAACTATCAAGGAGAAACTAGATGTTTAAGGGCTTTGCTGTCCTCTTTGCTTCTACTTGTGAGAGTGAATGAAAGTTCATGCTCTTTTAGGGCTTTTTTAAGGAATCACATTATGTCAAGGTATGCAGCAGTGCCATAATGGAATTTCAAAATAAAATAAAAGTTTGATAAGATCTGCCGGATATCCAAGATTGACCTGGAGGGTACAAGATACAGGTGAACTGTCTACTTTAGACTGCCACTGAGACCATGAAAAATCCAAGTTAGCTTGTGAACAACAAATATATGAGTGAATCTTCATAGCAGCTCTAAGACTGATTGAACTCCAAGACAACTGAGACAGGAGAATGTCTGATTACAACAAAATATTCACTTGTAAAGTCATAAAAAGAGTACTGAAATTAACCTTTTCGATACAAATCAGCTCTTAACCTCCTCCCAAAGTTAAACCTCTTTTCACTGATACTGCTAAATATGTAGATGCTATTAATAAAGTACGTTTTATTGCCTACACACCTTTGAAAATTATGTAATTAAAACACAGTATACAGCTGTATCTTTCAAAATATAACTATACATCCAATTTATTTGGGAAGGTCTTTCTACTGAATTTCAAAAAGTATTACAAAGTCTCTCTTAAATTCTTTCTATCCCCAGCAAAATTTATTGACATTTAAGTAAAATGATTGCCATACCCCTCCC
>VXBW01003242.1:3114776-3228749 GCA_013400375.1 Thinocorus orbignyianus | reverse complement strand
TTCTCCCCCAATAATATTGGCAAAAAATTAAGTATTCTTCCACAAGGGAAGTAGAATTCATACAATTATTTTACCCCAATAAAGCTAGTGCTCTATCAGATTGTAGAATGCAGAATAAAATAATAATTAAAAAAAATTGATGAAAATATAGTCTGGGAATAGGAAATAAGATTAGAGGTGACATATTGTTATCAGCTGTGAGGTCTTCTCCAGGCTGTAAGAAGGAATAAAACAGCTATTCTGTGTTAGCCATCATATGAGGCCTCTGTTTGTTATGGAATTCAAAAATAATTGTCACCTTAGGGCTGCATACAGCAGCATGAATTAGATATGGGTAGCTATGAACTCTGTTTTTTTGGGCAACTTACAGCTTGTATAGCTTGTTGCCCAAAAGGAAGCTCATGGTCAAACAAATTCACATCAGACATTCTTGCTTTTATGCTCAATAAAAAGATTTTTAAGAAATCCATTGCCATTACAACCCATGGTAAACAAATCATGCCAACATTCAATTATTTGAATTTGAACTCCTGCTTAACTTAGTGCACATTAAAAGCTAACCTTTTTTTTTTTTTTTTTTCTTTTTTTTTTCCAGTTTTTGTCACCAACTGCAATCAGATCAGGACTGTAGCTTTCAATTACACTTGTCCAAGATTTGAGCTGTTGAGTCTTTTGTGAAGACATACTGCTGAGTGCAAAATGTGAGATAAGTTGCAAATGTTTAGACATGATGACAACTCACAGGTCTGATTGATTACTAAAGAAGGATAAATATAAGGTGGTTTTAAAGGTTTTTTTGGACAGCTGCCCAAAGAACCTTTTAAGAATGTTGTGAGCCATTTCTTAGTGAGGAAATCACCAAATTAGCAAGATTCTTTCAGTGCTTGGAGAGACAGAAAAGCCTATTTAAACAACTCAGCTAATGTTGTATGCTTTTTTAATTCATGATTTATACATAAATGGTCAAATTTAGCTCTACCATGACTGACAGCTGCATGAAGAACACTCTCTACTTCCAAATAAAAAAAAATCACTGAGGTTAAGAGGGACCAAACACAATTTTACCCTTTGATCATGCTTGGTTTCAAAAAGTTTCATTATTCATTCCCTTTATTTGGATCACATTTTATTGTACTTTTAAAACTGTCTAAACTGCTTTATATAAAGCAAGTTACAATTGGTATCTCATTGAAATTACCATAAAATTTTAATTTACACTTAAATGATAGGAACAAGGCCTAAGTCCTCAAGTTCTGATCTTATTAAATTCAATGATAAAATCAGCAAGGATAAAAAAAGAGCAGGTTCATGCCTTATGAATTTGTCAGTTACACTTCTTCAAAAGAGAAACTTGCAAGGCTGTAGATATTTTTCCACGATACAATTTAAGAAAATCAGATGGTGGCTATCCAGGAGACTAATATGACTTTGGCACTATAGAAAATCTTCCTAGGCTACAGTACAGATGCATGGGTACCCCTAGTCATAAAAACAGCAGAGCAGGGTAATGTTCTATTTCTGGGTGGAAAAACAACAGCACGAAGAAGTCACATCAGAATTTTGTGGCAGGTATGGTAGGCATCTGATAAGATCACTCCATTAAAAGTCTGTCAGGGATCTAAAATAAGAGTAATTATGCAGACATTAGAATCTGGTGCAGAAAAAAAAAGAAAAAAAAAAAAACAAAAGAAGACCCAAAAAACTGTTGAGAAAGTTAACCATGCCTTCATATTAAATCTATCATGAACCAGATAATATGTTAGTAGCACCCATGGTTTTCACCGCAGGTACTGACCCAGCCACCTCTTGAACTTGAACCGTCTGAATTTCAAGAGCTTCAGTTTAAGGGCCGTGTCTCTGTGGTCAGAGATAAATGGACATAATTTTAAGTGTGCACACAGACTGGATGTGGCAGAATCATTCCTTTCAGAGAGCAGAATTTTAATTAGCAGTGGAAACAGGAATGTTCACATACAGATATAAGACAAGGTTGGGTGTAGAACTGGGCTTTACTTTGATATTGACAGAATGCAATCAATTATTTGAGACTGAAAGATGTTTGAATTTTTTATATCCTCTGAAGCAGAGTGAAAGTCTACAAATATAAAGTTAAACCACTTCTGAAAATCTTGTTATCAGTCAGATATCATACTTCCCCAAAATACCCTGGAACTATTGTACTAAGGTAAATATCATGTGGAGCTACAGACTTAAATTCAGTACAGTTTTCCAATTTGGCAACTGATTTTTCCATCTCTCCTTTTTACAAAAAGCTCTGAGTCTTGAACTGAAGTAATACCCTCTTTAATATTAGCTTTCTCTCAATCCTCAAATGCAGATTATACTCAAATCTACAGTTTTACTGTACACACTCTCTTTCATATGGTCTATAGATCTACCCTGTAGGTAAAAACAAAATCTCGTAAAGTTTTAATCATCCTGTATCTCAGTCACTAAAATACACTTTTTTCAATTACATATCTGCTTGTAATGCCACTGGAATGGATAAAAAATATTCTGTCAGAATTAAAAAAAAAAATAAATCTGTAAATGAGTGAAAAATAATTTGTTCGTGATACTTATTTTAGCTAGTTTTTCACTTTTCCCAGAGAAAGCTGAAAGAAAATCTTGAACTCACTCTATGGGTTAAAAGGGAGTGATATGCTGGTAACTCTGTTAGAGCTTTGACATTCACATATCTTTTTATAAATCTACAGTACAAAATATACTCTCTTATCTTAAAATTGTAGAAATGTCTGCCATTAACAGCCACCACTATGTAAAATCTACAATTTTTTTTTTTCTCTCATTACAGAATTTATTAGCTAACAATCATATGTGACTTCACAAGTAGTTGAAATATGCTCTGAAGAGTTACCAAGCTATTGTCACTTTGATTTAGGTGTGGAAGAATAATTTCTGTGATTTCTTTGGGGAATACTTTCGTTTTTAAAAAGTGTATTGAGTCACAATGGATGTCAAATGCTTCAAAAAGTAAAAGACAGTGTTTAGTGAGAAACTTTCAGCCTTTCAGCTTCCAAGTACAGCAGTCAAAGGGAGACTTTTCTTCTACTCTATGATTACCCCTTCAAGCCCTCTGACATTTTGACATATCATCATTTCCATGATCTCAAGCATGTATATATTGATTTTTCAATCATTCTCTATTAAACCCAACAAAAGAAATTTAATGATCCAATTGAATCAATCCAGGGGAAATAACTGCTAGTTTCAATGCTATTAAAAGATTCATGCTATTCTTAAAGTTTTCTTTTTTGTTATTTTCTCAACTGAAATAAACAAAAAGTACCTTGTTCCATCGAGACACACACACACAAAAATATAAAATCATATTTGAGTGAGGGAGTATTGAAGGATTTGCAAGCAGTGAAATCGTCTGCAGTCATAGTGACTCAGGATGCTTCCAGGTCTGGGAAGGGGCACACAGCTGAGAGAGATGTGCTACCCCCTGAAAGGGCATTTGGGATTTCCTTGTGTCCACTCAGCTTGGTTGATCTCTAACACAGCTTCTTTGACGTGGTCTTCGGGTCAGTGCAGGAAGGAGACAGACCACAGCTTACCTTCCATTAGGGAAGCTACTTCTGCACAGAGGAAAAATTCACAATGTATTTGAGAAACACAGATGAGGTTCATCTTTGCACTATGACACATACAGATAAGATGCTTCTTGTGCATCAACACAGAAACAGTTACTTTGTAACACAGATACCTGCTAGTGATTTTTCATGCATTGCCTGTATATTGTTAAGAAACTCTTTCTAAATGTGCTGTCTATTGGTGTCTTTCCAAAAGATAAGAACTAATACAAAATTTGAAGGATCTGTACTATATAAAGAGGTTAGAAAAGTCGTTATGACAGCTCTGCAGGAATGACAGCCTGATACCCTGGTTCACATATTGGAAGATTACCAGTCCTGTTGGTTCCTTCTGAATATTTCCTGTTTTATCAGTAGAAACCTTTCTGGCTTAGTCATGTGCATTGGAACAGAGAGTTCCGGCATTCGTTGAAAACTTGATGAGCAGATGTAAGTGTTGGCAGAGCATTTCTGGGGAATACTGAGTGACTGATGGAAAATCTACACCATTACCTCTTTAAAGGCTAGGAAGCATTTAAAATAGGAAGCATTTTCTCTTCCTATTTGCTTGAAGAAAACAACTGCATATAACTTCTCTTTTCCCATATTAAGAAACGATGCATCTGTATGGAAACAATGCACTTAATTTTTGTTTGTGTCCAGTTAGGTAGGATGTAGGGCCACAGCTGCCCTGAGTTCTTTTGTCAAAGATGAGAAGCCTGTGTGTATTTTTATATTCATTTTTTTGACCCCAGACATTCAGTGAAGTTCAAATTCATCTTGCATAAACTCTGGACAAAATGGTTGACCTAACGTAAGTGGATGGTCCCACAGGGCCAGGAGCTGAAACCCCAGGCATTTATCTAGGATGTGGTTTGTCTTGGGCATTTATCAACCTGTCACTGTCCCAGTTGCCCATGGACCCTTGTTACACCAGATGCATGAGCTGAATGCATGTCTTTTGAGAGATTTGCTCCATCGTGTAAAACAAACAAACAAACAAACAAAACCCCCAGATCTTGTAGACAGCTGTTTGACTTCATTTTTAATTTAGTGACCTCTCCATGTTATGACAGTGACGACCAAAGCTAGACCAAGGATCAAGTTTGGTTTTAGCCATCTTCTTCTGGCCCACCTCAAAGGTATGTCATAGATGTAGCCTGCTTGACTTTGGATAGCAGAAGAGGAGAGGCTCCTGAGCCAAAGAATGTGTCTGGATAAAATGCAGATTTTACGGATCTTTTTAGATTTCCATTAATACAAGCAGCTAGAGAAGGCTGAAGCTTCACAGTCCTACAACATCCTTGTGTTAGGTCAAACCTGCAGAAATGTTTTATTTTCTTGAGCAGATGATCTTGCTAATGCAACCACACTCATTGAGGATGTGGGGTAATAAGTCTACAGCAGGAAGTACCAAACTCTGTCCTGTCAGATGGAGCACAATTCCAGCAATGAGAGAATGAAGGAAGAGGAATTTCAAAACACAAAAGAGGGGATGAAATTTTGGGGTTTTGAAACTTAGAAGATAGTTCGACCTAAACAATAAGGAAAAAAAATAATCTGTATTTGGAAAAGCTATAGGAAAGAACTGAGTCTCTCAAGCTCTCCCATTTTTCTTAGATCTTTTCCAAACATTTGTCAGGGTGTTTGCTCTCAGCCACAGATGCCTATAGAGACTGTCAAGCAAATATTGCGTCCGTTTCAATTTTAATGTTTGAAATAATATAATTATTTGTTAGTTTACGAGAACTTTCCTTTCCTAACCTTATTTTGCATATTTTTCCAATATGTTGAGTAATTTCAGAAGCTAGATGGATAGTATTTCCTTCATGGAAGTAGGTGCAATCTTTTATTATATCAATCAATTTATTATATCAATCATGGTTCTCAATATATTCACAGTTTTGCTATGTTTCATACAAATCAGTCTAAAATAATCAGCAACCTGCCGTGCGATGATTGCAATTAGAGTTGTTCAAATCTTGGCCGTTTGAGTTATAGGGATTTCACAAGAATATTTTCTTTTACTTTTCTTTTTAACTGATTCACTGTTTGAGCGTGTGGGCCAATGTAAATATAAAATTGCCCAATGACTTTTCATAACATAATTGAAAAGTAACCTCACGTGAATTTGTTAGACACATTAATCAACACTCACTCAAACATCTATGAAAAAAATTGTATTCACTAGGTTTTTATTTTCCTCTCAGTTTTTGCAACAGCTTCCCAACACTCACTAGGTAAATTTCATATCACCCCAGTGATTTAAGAATCAAGTTGGTTTTCCACCTCAGGAAATTTAGTTTGCTTGATCACACTTCAAAGCATTTTGGATTTAAAATAAATTAATATGTTATTATTTCTTCACTCTTACTTTATGCTTGTCCAGAATCCATAAACAATGTTCTTAGCACATAAACCATGATCTTTACAAGTATTAATAACACAAGTTTTGAAGATTAGGGAAAACATAAGGCAACAAAATTTGGTCTCTTCACACTTCTGTAGCTTTAAGAAATGTCTGAATTAAACATAATGGTGCCTCTGAGATGCTCCTATTATAGCTGACAGATGTCAAGGTCTGTACATGATAATGTGTTTATATCATGGAGAAAAACAAAGCTGTATCATACAGAGATTAAGCAGCTCCACAGCTGGACTAGCCAGGCCTGTCTGAAAGCTGAACAATAGACACCTCCAATCCGCCATGACATTAAGTTGACAGTCTTTATCTGCCATTGTTACTTAAAACATGGGAAAAGCGTTTCTTTGAAAATTCCAAAAGGTACCGGATGTGCTGCAATTCCCAGCCTACCATTTGTTTGTGAGGCAGGGCCGAAGCAAACTATAGTTCTGGACTACTTAGTTATACACCAGTGACCACAGAATTGCATACATGTATCCCAACCCACTGTGTTCCCTGAAGCATGTCCTTTAGACTATTATGTAGTATTTGAACAATGAATCTTTCCCACCCCTAAAATAAAGGGAAATTCTGAATGGACAATGTTTCAATCTAGTATTGTTACACTTTCCACTGTGTAAAGAATAATATTTTTCTTAAGTATGACTACAATAGGGTCATTCAGCACATTAAGGAATGACAGACTGTGAAGATTTTCCAGTCTTAAAGAAACTACACGTATCTTCTTTTCTGGGATAAGAATAAAACTGTTACTTCTCAGTGTTTGTAATCTCTGAAAAAACAATTTTCTGTCCAGTGGGAGTAAAAGTTTAATGCTGCAGACGGTATAGGTGTATTATTGTAAATCATAATATGTTCCAGAATTCTGCAGTTCTTTGTAGCACAGTTGTACTTTAATAAGGAAGGATAGAATAAAAAAGATATTTATGAAGTCCTGTTTTTTGCACTAAGAAAATACATTTTTTTATTCAGATTATTCAGATTTTAAAGAGGAATTCTTGGAACTATTGATGTTGCTTACTGCAACTTGAATACATGTTTATGTGTCTGTATACGTTCACACTCACAGAACACCTCTGATATTAATTTCACGACATGTCCATATTTCAAATTAAGGTGGTTTTGGATAAACTAATAAACTAAAAAATAAATAAATAAGGAGGACTTTAAATAGAATTTAAAGTAAAGGAAAAAAAAACAACAAACAACCACACACACAAAAAAGGAAGAACTCCACAATCTCTTGTTATTAATTTGTTTCTTTTAAAATACTAGCTGTACTTTATCTCTTTTATTTTGCATAGTAATAAAATGTGAGAGCAATCATAGTATTGGGAGTGCAATTAAGCTTCAGCACAAAAGAGGCTGGAGTCTCAAAACACAATGGAGGTGCTGAAGTAGTGTTGTAGATTTCAGATGAAAGGATAATTGAGTGGACCTAATAACACTCTAAGTTGTAAGTATCTTTGGAACTACTGCACAGAGTACTTTGAAGACATTTCTCCAGTTATGTATTACTTATGCATATCCCAGTATATGTAAAGTTAGGAAAAATGTGGCACCGGTTCTGAGAGAACCGAACATTTGTACTAAATATGATTTAGCTTAAAGAGTAAATAAAATGTAGCCATACTATAATATTTTCCAAATGATCCTTTAATTTATAGAATAACTTCTACATAGATTAATTCTTGACCGAGTTATGGACCAACTGCTCCCTATTTAGGAGTGGACATTGCAAAGCAAAAGAAAAATCATTAGTGGAAGCAGATAAATAAAGGACACTTAATGCTTAAGTCTGGATCCTTATACAGCAGTTTACATTTTAAACCTAGAGAATGGTAATTAATTGTACTGACAGATTTATAGTTTTTATTACAGACACGGTATGGTTACCAGTGGTTTCTAGGCATGAGTGGTTTTGGGTCTCATCTAAGAGTCTCATCATTACACCAGCTCTCTTTAGTCATTGAATTTCAGGACAACTTTTCATTATTATGAGAGAACCATAACTTCTGAAGTGCCATTCTGTATGGCCAAACTTAATACATGTTAAGTTCTCCACAATGTTAGACTAGAAACAGCAAAGAATACCTATCCATGAGTTTATTTGTCATATAACTATATGGAAAGAAGGTCTTTTCTTAATCTTCTGAGAAATAACATTTCCAACTCAAGAGATGTTGTCAAAGGTCCATGTGTGACATTGTTCAAAATATAGCAACCACCATTCAGCCAAGAATTTGGAATATAGCTCTTTTAAGGAAATGAGTTATATGTTCTACTCTCAAGAAAGCATTTAAGCTTAAATTTTAAGCACATGGTTTTACTTTGTCCCATTTATTTAACATTAATCACATGGTTACTGCTTTGCTGATTGGAGATGGTATTACACATATGCTTAAAGTTAAGGACTTGATTAAGCGTTTTGTTACAACACTTTGCACTGTGCCCTGTAGCACATCTAGAAGAAGTTTTAGCAGATTCAGAAAGCTTTAGAGGGACTAGTGCTGCAGTGTAGCTGTCATTTTATGTTGACATCAACAGAATTTTCCTAATTTAGACCACTGTAATTGAAAGCAATATTGGACCTCAATGTAAAGCAGACACATCAAGGCATTATCATTTTCTTCATCGTCATCATCATCATTATCACCAATTCTTTAAGTGAATAATTGAGGCAGGTTACAAAGTTGTTCCAATTACTAAATCATTCATGTTTATTGTAGGTAGCATTAGTTTTTGCTCCATCACAGCAGCAGACTGCAGCTGCTGGCAGCTCCTATGAGATAATTGTAAAAATTGTCATCAGGAATAAAAATGTTATTTGTTATCAAAATAACACATGAAATTTCAGTTCTTATTTAAAATTCATATTAATAATGTGTCTTACCGTAGCTAAATTAGTAATGGTAGGTTTGAACTCAACATGCTTCTTTTCCTGCTTGATAATCATTGCCTTCTTTCCTCTCTCATATATATATATATATATTTTTTNTTGTTTGAATATAAAATTTGGATAGAGATTTTGGGGATGGTGACACTTTCTACCACATCTATTTGATTGTCTTATTATATTTCCATAATAATCTATCGCACACACTCTTTGGGATGAGATTTGCTTTTCCATATATTAAGAGATCATTTCCCTAACTAACTGGAAGGTCATGCACCTCGATACCTTCTCTCACTCTTTCTTTTTGCTATTCCAGGAAGATCAATGATGTATTTCACCCTTACCAAAATCCATTCTGTCCTGGAATAAAGGTGCTAAAGTCTCCTTGATTTTGTTCCAAATGTTTCTCCCCAACCTACTCACCACCAGTCCATTTTAGCAAGTCCTTTTTAGCTTTTCTGTAATTCCAGGTCACTTATGTGTCTTTGTTCTTGTCTACACTGTTGCAGCTCCTTTCACTTTTCTTTTTAGGGTATTTTTGGAGGGTTTTTTTGGGGGAAGAGGGGAACATTATAATAGCACAAATTTCACCGAAATGTTCAAAACAGTGCATACTTTATTTTATTTTCTATTTATTTCTACTGATTTTCCACCACATAGTAGAGGATTTACTTTGTTGTATAGTCACTGAAGCGAGCAGAGGCCCGCAGCATGCCTAGTTTAAGGGAGAGAAAAGCAAAACCTCCCAGCAGCACCTGAGAGGAGGATGGGTTTGAGCATGTGTCTCCACCAGTTTTTTTCTGGTGTGGAACGTTTTTTTGTTTTTTGAACGTTCACTTATCTCAGGCTTTCACTTCAGAGTTCATCGCACTCTTGTTGCTGAAGTATCTCAGGGAAAAAGAGAAAACAGCAAGAGTCTCTTGGGCAGCAAAGCTTCATGCATAGCGTGAATCATTGTGCTTGTGCTAATATCAGGCTGCTTTCCAGGCTCAGCCTGACATTGAGAGAATTTTGCTTCTCCATAGTTAGCAAAACACCTTACTATGGAGATAAAGAAAGGTGCAGAAATGGAACATTGAACAACAGGTCTCTGTTAAATAGATTTTTTTTTCCCTATTTTTAACCTAAGCACGTCTTTAAAAAAAAAAAAAAAAAAAGAAAAAAAAAACAGCAATAAAACAAACACCAAAAACAAGAGAGGCACATCAAAACAAAAGGCTCTTTCAGCCTTCGGCGTGAAATTATCCCCATCAGAAATTCATGGATGTCACTTAATGTCCAGCTTAAAAGCAGCATCTGCTTATCAATTGGCTTTTGCTTTTTATGCAATATTCCAGCTGGGCTGGCTGACACACAAACAGGTGAAAATGACTTTCCCAAGGTCATTCTGTATGAACTCAGCTCATACTAACACTTAGGGCTTGCTTATTCCTTGTCCTTTCTATAAGTCAGTGCATCACATATGTATTCCTATGTGGTTAAATCTTTGAAATAACGTATTATCTTTTGATGACATATTCTTTAAGAAATCCAGTTGTTATGAACTGAAATTATATTTACTGCAAAGGCAATGATCTTGTGACTTTATTTGATATGCAGGTGGGTGTTCACATTTCCCTAGGACTTTCATTGTAATTCAGGATCACTTAAATACTAATTAAGTTGTCTCTTCAAGGTTATTTTATTACAATGCTCATATAGTTCGTGGATTTTGGAAGGGTTTTATTTTTCTTCAAAGTAAAATTTAAGGTGAACTGTCAAACTCAAATTAAGGTCCTAAACCTCAGACTCTAAGGACTATATAAGTAAAATGGTGCAAGCAGCTTTAACTGCTTCAGGGATGGAACAAGTTAGTATGTCAGTTGAAAATCTTGTGAATTACCCAGCAATCTACTGAAATCAGAGAATGCAAACTAAACCCCAAATGAAAAATTATGGTAGCTAACTTCATATCCCTTTCAAGAAGAGCTCAGGATATCAAGACTAAGTCCAGAAATAAGCAAAAACTTTATGTAGAGAATCAGAATCACCATCTTAAGAAAGTAGTGATGAGTATCTTGAAATTAGGAGATTCAGGACAAAAAATGCATCACAGGATTAAGGCTGTCTTCCTTACAGAAGTATTACAGAGTACTGAGATCCACTTCATGCAAGTCAGGAGGAACTCTAACTCTTGGGTTCACCAGAAATCTTCTGCTCCTTTTCCACAGCTTTTGACTAACTGCACAATGGGACTTGATGGCATTATTTAAATATCTAATTTTAATTAGCTGATTTATATTTACTATAAGAGGATGTCACTTATAGTATGTTGAACACTTTTGTAAATACTAGCTAGGCATTTAGAAAAGTATTTCATGCCAGAAGTTTCATTCCCTAGCCAACCAAGATTCCACCTATGCATAATCCTTGGAATAGAAGTGTGTTCTGTGTGACATTCCACCCTGAGGAATGGTTTGCTCTTTAGAGGCAGGTGAACTAAACAAAATGCAAAATTTGCATGAATTTTTTTAACCAATTACTTTTCTTCTCATAGGCAAAACATGGGAGATAGATCAGAGGAGAGAAAAACACAGCCCTGCAAGCAACTTCCTTCCTTTTCATCATCCACAGAATGCTTTGGTTTGTGATCAGTCTTCTCAGGGGTCCTAGGTTCCTCCTGTTGTCTTCTCTCTTCAGCCCTCAGGCTCAGGTCTTTCCCTCTGATATAAATCTGTTCAAGTCTGGTAGTCAATTTGCCTATTGACCATGCTTGCCCCTTTTAAACAGTTCTCAATATCCCCTTCCATTATTTTTTCTTTGCTGATGATTTTACACTGATCAAACCTTGTGCCCTGCAGACAACTAGCTTTCTGTGATCATTGGGACTCCATTCTTATTTAACTTCCAAGGGTAAAAATCTGCTGGATAAAGGATGAAAACCCATCTTTATGAATATATTTTCAAACTCTATTCTTCTGAACTCCCTTTCCTGGATTTAATTAACTTTTAGAGTCACAAGAATACATGGATAATGGCAACACAGACTCTACCCGATTGCTAGAAAAAGTGGCTTTCAAGCACAGCTGTCTTCAAAAAGTAGCATGCCACAGATTAATAGCAGATCTTGTCTACCTGATAATTTCTTATGCTTTCTGTACTCAATTTCACTTAGCTTTGAGTAAAAAAAGAACCACCAAAACCCCCAAAACCTGAACAAACTGAATTAGATTAAGAGTTTATTTTCTTCCTCATGACACTTGAAACTTTTCTGCTGTAAGAGTAAATAACTAACTATAGATCACGATATAAGAAAATATTTTTTTCAAAGTAAGGGTGGTCAAGTACTGGAATAGGTTGCCCTGGGAGGTGGTGGAGTCTCTGTCCTTGGAGATATTCAAAACTACTGAATATGACCTTGAGCAACCTGGTCTAACTTTGAGCTGGCTCTAACTTCAAAGCTGGCTCTGCTTTGAGGGAGAGGATGGACCAGATGATCTCCAGAGGTCCCTTACAACTTAAATTATTCTGTTTCTGTGTCAAATACAGCATTACCTTGTGCAGTCCAAGAAGAGCTTTGTGAAACATGAAAGCACAAAATACGTGCTATGTTCACAGTTTCTTAATAGAAAGAATATAATTTTAAAGTGAATCCCTTAGCAGATCCTTTGTTCAAGTGCTTAAATTTCCCTTTGACTCATTGTTATCTGTAAAATGGGAATATTATTGTATTTCTGCAAGCACTTAAATTAAACAGCAAATGAATGCAGAGAAGTGATTTGTTTTCCTTCTGAAAAAAAGAAACAAAATGTTAAATTTTGTCTTTAAATTCTGTTTTATTATAGCTACAATTTTATCCACTATATTTTTATGAAGATTATTTGTGTTACCTGTTTCAATCTCCAACTGGAATAAAGACATCACAGATGTGTTTGCAAACATACAAGTCTTTGCAATCCACTGTTTTGTCTCTACCTTTATATATTGAGGAGGGATTGGAAAAATTTTGAACTACAGCCAGTTACTACAAAAATATCACAAATACTTCTGATTATAATAATTTCTGAAACTGTAGTTCCAGGCTATAAGAGAGCTCTGTGTGACTGAAGACTTTTAAGTAGACTCATGAGATCAGTAGCAAGCATTTTCAATATTAGAATCAGCAATTAGCACTTCTTCATACCTGGTCATTTACTAATATATTTTCATTTAATTTTGTTTCAAGCACACACCTGTAGTATAATAGCTATGGTTTATTTCCCTTTTTAAAAAGAAGTTTTATTTTTGAAAGACTGCCTGGATTATTATTTCAAGTGGTCAACAAGTATTCAGTCTGTGACTCTTCAAATTACGATTCTGATTTGATATTTATTTTTCCTGCTTCCACGTTAAAAAGCTAACAGTACACAATAACAGTAGGCAACATAAAATGTCTCTGCCAAACTTAGTCAATAATTGCATAGCATTTCCAGCTATAATTAA
The DNA here is from genome assembly GCA_013400375.1 of Thinocorus orbignyianus. Lineage (NCBI taxonomy): Eukaryota > Metazoa > Chordata > Aves > Ciconiiformes > Thinocoridae > Thinocorus > Thinocorus orbignyianus. Next base: position 3,215,371 of record VXBW01003242.1, on the reverse strand, counting down.
AATCTTTCACAGTCTATACTCACATAGCATTCTTTGAGGTTAATTGGGTTTAGATCAGTGCAAAATCATTTTCATGTGATATATTTTACTTGTTACAAGTTGCACATTAGTTCATTGAAAATGTACAGCATGTCTCTTAATTTGAAAGTATTTAGAATTTTAAGTTACAGTATCAAAACAGCTAATTCCTAGTTTCTAATGACATTCAAAAAAGAAAATCCATTTTGTAGATAATGACATTAATGAGTGCTAGCATAAGCCTGGGAAGGACAGACTTTTACAAGTATTGGGATTACCTGTTCTAGTTAGTTATGAAGCTACAGGACATCCATCCAGTTGAACAAGATGAGAGGTCCTAATTTTAGGAGAAGTAAACACTAAGCACCAGTTGAGTGACTGTTGGGAAAGTCCTTCTTGAGTACCTATTTCAGTACATTTCTTGGCATATGGAGGCAAGATACAGTGAAGGGGAGCATGGATATTAAAAAAAAAATAAAAAAAAATAGATGTTTAGGGAAGAGGAATCTGCATTTTTTCCCTTAAAACTCTAGACTGACATATATGCTAGAGTTCATGCTTTCTAAGTATTGAAGACTGTGAGCCCACAGACTGTAAATTACTGGAGCCTTTTAGAAACCCAGCTGAGAATTCATTCTATGTGAAATATGACTGCTATTATGATTTGGAAATCATAATATTGAAACTGCTGAAATGTGTTTGCACAAAATTTGAGTCATAATGGGAGTGAGTCACTCTGACTGAAGTGTCTAATTTGGAAAACTAGTCTCCCATACATTCCCTTCTGAGTCATCACAGAGTCTCCAGGGAGAGGGTCTGGGCTCCCCAAACCTGATTCTGAGGAGTGGACCGTGTCCTTCCACTCGCTGTAGAAGCACTACAATAACATTTCTATTTACATCCATAACTTCAGGAATATCAGATCTCATTCCTCTCAACATTCCTTAAGAGCATTGAGGGACAGACATGAATGTGGGACAATGTGACATACAAAACCAAGTTGTATCAGATTTGTCAGATTTTTAGTGCTTCTTAAAAAGAAATTAATTGTTTGAAAAATATTTTTAGCTATGTAAAGAGTAAAAATAAACATAGCACAAAAATGGCATGTATGCATACTTAATCCTATATTTCTTTTAGTTTTTATAAGGCTGGTAAAATCTGAGAAGTTGTAATAAAAGAAATCACATGCTCCCTCGCTTTCTTTTTAATAATTAATTATGAATTTCTAGTTACCTTTTAAAAATAGTAACACTTAAAATGCTTCACCAACAGGGGACCATAGTATTTATGTGGAGGAAAATGTTAATGAAATGTAATGTATGCTTGAAAGAGGACACAAAAAATCTTCTTGACAAAGATTTTAGGCAAAGACTGTCCAGAAACGTTCTTTGTTGACAGTTGTCAACACTGTGTGTTAACACAAGTCCTAAAATAAATAATATACAATAATTCTCTCTCTTATTGCAGCATCTCGCTGCTTTCTGTTTTATTTGTTCAATTCCAATACAAATTTTATAAAGGAAGACCTTATATACGAATATAAATGTAAAGTACTCTGGGAATTTTTATTCCTTATGAAAAATAAAATGTCAAAAATGATTATATAATTTTTTGGTTTTGTGAGCTCACAGGACACTTTTCGGTGTACAAAGACAGTCTAAACTCCTGGAGTCTTACCAAAGCCCTGAATCTTGACCCAAAGAATGTCCCTCCTTATGCACAGTTCTGTGTAAAGTGTTCACATAGAACATGTGTATCTGTTTGCACATATGTATAATTATACACACACATGTTTTTATGTATGCACTAATTTTCTTAGACTTGGCTAAACCACTTTGGAGTTCAATTCTGTGACTATATGTAGCAAATTAATGTATTAATTAAAATTGCACTGAAGAAACAATCTAGTTAACAATGCGTGCATAAAGGAATTTGTTTTCTTTCTCCTGAGGGCTTGGTCCACCAACTCAGTTCACACTTCTTAAAACAGCTGCTGAAACTTGGGCAAACTCTGCATATATTGTTGTTGTGACTTGTTTTATTTAGTTGTATAAACCAGGCTGAAAACAAAACGGTCACTTAGCATGCAGAGTAATCCTTTCTTTCAGGACTTTCATCCCAGTGTCAATAACCAAGTCCCTGGAACCATTTCCTTTTCAAAACCTAATTCTGACTAAAGCATTACAAAAAATGTGTGCTATACTATACTGCTTTCTCTATAACATCTGCTTCCATATGGAACTTGTGCTGAGAAAAACATAATATGTAGCTCTACATTTTTTACTATATTCTGAGAAGAATACTTTGAACATTATATAACATTGTTTTGTTATACAGGCAATAATAAAAATATTTTTACCTTGAAGCCTAATAAATTATTATATCAGTATATTAATTATTAATTTATAATTTATCAAAATTTTAATTATTAATATATAAATAAAATGTAATTTATTATTATTCAATTCAGGAACAGAGAACTGATGCCATATATCAAATGAAATGAGTTGTCATTGGTGTGAGAATCTCTAGAACTATTACAGAGAGTGCCTTTTTTCTTTAGTTTACTAGAGGCCTTCAGTTGTCAGTAGGTACAAGTATATTGCACTAAAAAACTTTAAATATTCCTATGGAAATACACTTATACCCGAAGATCAGGGATTTTTCACTGGAAAATATTAACACCAAATTAATTCCAATTTTTGTCACCACTGTATCAATACACGAGGAAATAATTTTTCTTCTAATTACCTCTTAGAAGAACTAAACATACTATAATAAAAAATTCTGAAGCAGCTCCTTTATAAGCCCCGTTTTTCAACTGATATAGGTAAGGTACTTTTACTGAACAATTCACTGGTGTAAACATAGAGCAATTTAACAATTTTTGGCATAGCTAGATAAATATACAAAAATAATTAAAACGAAAAAATAATTGAAAACAAGCTAAATTCCCATATGTGCATGCTGTCTAGTTAGACAATTGTGTAAAAATAATCTGCTTATGACTAATAGGTATAAATATTCCTTTCAATGAATTCTTAGGATGTGGTTTCTTCTCTGATTATTTCTGTTAAGTAAAAACTTTACGGATAAGTAGAATGTAGGTGATACAGCTATAACCACAGTGTAAAGAAAAGACCAAAGATATTATCAATACAAGATGTAGAACACTTTCTCAGCCAGAGTCCCTCAGTGGACCCCTGTCTATAGAAGAGAAGTTTTATGTCAGACCAGACGTATTCCCTTCCCACCCTTGTGCTATCAGCCTGGCTAAGATAAAACGAGCTGAACAGAAAAAAGGAAGGGAAATGAATGAAAGTGGGAGGGGGACTGACAATAAAGAAAATGTTTTCTCCCTGTGTTCTGATAGTCTCATGGCACCTGTGGATTTTTAAATAGGAAGTTTGAGAGGTTACTGTGTGGTATAGGGTGCTGTGGTCTTGCAGATTACAGCAGGGAGACTGATAACTACCCAGTCTGGGAGACAAAGGGTCCACCCGAGCAGCTGGGCAGCTCCAGATCCACCTGCCCTCGTGGGGGCTGTGGGTCCTGTATCCCTACGCTCCCTGCCTGAGGTCCCATAGCACTTAGGCAACCCAGAAAGTGGAGCAGTCGCCAAGTACCATCTGTTGTTTGCTGGTGAATTGACTGTAGCTGAGAGCCTGCCCTGCCTCATGAATACTTTTTGTAACCTAGAAGAGTCGCCCCTTGCAGATTTTCTTGCCTCCCGTCAAGAGCAGTTGAGCCCATCAACCCATGTGACAGAGGAGATTTTTACATATTCTTTTCCCTGTTTCATCAAAATGGTTCCTGTGCGCTGAGGCTCAAGTCAACCTCAAACAGTGGGTTGGCTGCTCTGTGCAGCAGCATTGTGCCATTCTGAGAAGTTTTGCCAGCTAGTAATGAGGGGCTACAAGGACTAAGACCCATGAAGTACATAGCTTTATTAGTAAAATGTCCTTTCTCATGCAGAGAAGCTGAATGGGATGCTGAAGATGAGACTGAGAGTTTTATAAATATTCAGAACCACTGGAAGTGCACAAGGGATCATTGCATGGGCAGAGGATGTCGGCACCCTCAGGCTGCAGTTATTGCTGAGCTGTGCTTCTACATCAGCCGCCCCCTCTGATGCTCAGTGACAAGGTTGGTCTTATGAAGCGGGTGATGGATTTTTCTCTGGCTTAATTATTTATTATTATTTTTTTATTCATTATTATATTTATTATTATTTTATTAATTATTTAATCACTGTCTCACATCAGATTCTTATTATCTCTTTTGCTGTGAGAAATGTTGTGTCATCTGACTGACCCGTCACTACATCACTTTACTTAGTGAACTGTTGGCTGACTACTGCTCGTGACATTAAAGAAAATATTGATTTTTAAAAATATGAACCTATATGTTTAAAGAATGAATGGTGTGGGTAATTCTACATAGGTCACATAGGGACAATCCCTTCAGCTTTACTTGTGCATTTTGTAGTGTTGGGCCTTGTACAGTCTAGAGGTTCTGAAAAACCCAAAGAGTCTGAGAGAATTGTTCTCATCAGTTCAGCTTGTCTGTGTATCAGGTTCAAAGTTTATTTCAAATGTCCAGCATTCCATGTTTCTGACATGAGATATGAGCAAACTTTTCAAACACTTTTTTTCCCCTTAAAGCTTTTTTTCCTTTCTATTTAGTAACTGTGGAGCAGTTTGATACTGAAGTTACTTCACGTCAAGGCAGCCCGTCTGAAACAGCTGGATCAGAGGAACAACCGAGTGTGTCTGAATGAGTGTATGTGCGCATGCTGGTTAAAAATACGAGTACAAAAATACCTATAGGTTGCATAGTGGTTTCATTCCATCGCTAAAATCACCCAGGCTAAAAAACTGAAATGCATACAGAAAGAGGTTAATACCAATTATAAACTCACAGCTCATTATATACTTCTCAAACTAATACAGATACAACATGATTTAAGATTGGAAACTGTGGTTAAAGGAATTAGTTGGCTCAACATGAAACTAGGTTTATTTAATCAATGTTGCTTCCACTAGAAAAGTGGATTAGTTTTTCTTTAAGACAGAGTTAAAAGTTTTGCAGCTAATTTATTTTAATAAGCATTCAGTCACTGACTGCTGCAGAAAAAGGCTAAACTGTAATGAAGAGCCAGGAAAGAAAGCATGACTTAATTATTTTTCTGGGGTGGATAATGAATAAATTAGCTACGCTGTAGGCTTGCCGTTTGTATAGAATTTATTACTTTTGCTTTAAGAACCATATCATGACAAAGTCAATTTTTCTCCTGACTGCAAACTGATTGATGGGGTAATGTCTGGTTGTGAAAGACTTCCTCTTCATCATTGTGTTGCCAATGTTGGTATCACAAAGTGAGTTTGAAGATTTCCTGAGTGGATGTTCTCCTATGTAATTACAGATGACAATTATTTTAATTCCTTTTTTTAACAAGCTTTCTAATCATGTAAACTACAGAACGAATAACTTAGATGAGACCAAAGATGCACGCAGCTCAAAAACTACTTACTTGGTTCTTAATTTGTTGCCACAATGTCTTCTATGTGAGGAGCTAAGTACTGTATTTAGAATGACAGCAGGTGTTTTCACGGGAAGATGTGTATGAACAAAAAGGCTTTGCCAAGGAACAACTAAAGAGTGGTCTTGCAAGTGTCAGAAGGATGAAAATTTTAAGGAGAAAGATTAATAATTTGACATGGCATTAGGAATACAGGTTTGATTCAATTCCCACTAAAGTCAGCGGGAGACTTCGATTTAAATGGGACTTGGATTTGGTCTGCTAAGTGTAAGAAAAATGGTGATTTCAAAATGAAGAGAAATGTAGAATAAATATCAGGAGGAAAAATAAAAATGAGCTGTGTGATTTACTGCAGTATGAATCCTCCCATCAAAACAAGCACACTCACTTAAGATAGTGAAAATGAGATTAAATAAAGCATTAGAAAAACTATTGTAGAAAACTACTTTGACGAGCAAACTGACTGTTTTACAGCCCCTATCCTCTTGGGACTTTTCCTTTTTTCTTTTTTTTTTCTTTCTTTTTTTCTCTTAACACTTACATACGAGATACAAAGTCTTCAGATATATTGCTTAGGATATATTTTGTTCTCTGCTCCTCCTCAGTCCAAGATATTAAAAATCCATATTGGAGCTTTATTATCTCACCAGTAAGGAACTTTCCGTTATATAATTTCAGACGCACCCTGAGAAACAGCATTTCTTGGTTTGGTAGTCAAATTAGCAAATGTATCATGTTTTAATTAAAGAAGGGAAAGAATTATATTAAACAGATGTTAATTGTTTTGAATTACTTTCTCAGAGATTCTGTTGAGGGGTTTTTCTTGAGGGAAACAGCTACCCTGAGCTTGCAAAATGGAAAAGATCAAAGTAGCAGATTTGGTTCTGAGAGATACATTACTGGATTGCAGTCAAAGGTCCTTCCTAGTTAAGGGTCAGTAAAGAAAGTAGAAGGAAAGAGGCTGAAACAGATAACGCTGTCCTTTTTTACAGTCCCCAGGGTGCTATACGGTTTTGGGGGTTGTTCATCAGCTGCAGAGGACACAGAGTGCTTATCTGCTTATTTCCACAGAAAGTAATAATCTTTTACTTCTTTATGAATACAAAGCTAAAATCATTATGACTTATTCCATCAAATGCTATGCAGTCAATGGAAAAAGCTCTGGGAAAGGTCGGCTGTTTGACTCTTAAGCTGCGGTATTTACCAAGCAGTGTTTGTAGCCTATGATATTTTCTATATAACAGGCAAAAAAGACACAGCCAGATATGTATGTAATTATTTCTGTGTGTTTGGTTATCCAATTTAATGACCATTTAAGTAATTCTAATGAGCAGTCTATTGTTCAAGTTATAAACTTTACAAGTTCAGTAAGAAAACACAAGACACAATAGATTCAGTATGTTACAAGCATGTTAGTTTTCTCTTCTTTTATTCAATTTGTTGCTACTCTGAAGGCCCCTCCAGTGCATATATCATCTTTATTAAAATTAATGTAAAATGACTCACAGAACCTAAATTAATTACAGTGATACATAGAGTTTTATTCTGTTCTAAACAGAAACTAGACCTATTCCTGGTTGTTCATAGTCACCATGGAACAAAGTAAATCCAAAACAGTGCCTCCTGTGTTCTCCAAAGATGGTGCTGCCTACTGCTAGTTAGAAGTAATGATAAATAATGGCACAATTCTGTTCCAAAAACATTAAAATTAAAAAAAAAAAAAAATCAATTGCAGAGTTTTTTCTACAGTTAAGAAAATCCATTATTATATGTTACATTCTGACTAGGAAGAAAAATCTGTTCTGAATAGAGCATATAAAGGCTTATGTTTTCCTAGGTCCAGTAAGGAAAGAACCTATTATTATTTATTCATCATCTAAGGGTGTAGCCAAAACAATGCTTTATCTTGTGCACATGGACTACCTAAAATTTTTCAGCTATTTTGTCTCTCACTATGGGATACATCTACTTTGCTGTTGAAACAGCATAAATAAACATACAGAAACTCGCTTTAACCTGAGCGTCCTATGAATTATTGCACAAAGCTGTAAACTGCAGGCAGGTGAATTGGGAAGTTCACACCTAGACTCTGCAGGAAAGTGCATGCAGGAAAATCTGTGTCCCCTAGCCAGCAAGCATTCCACTTCTTAAACTCAAATTCATTTAGATGTCCCTTTTGCTTATAGATACAAAGAGTATATACAAAGATTGGGGCAAATGATTGGCAAATGAGGTAATAAGGTACACATCAGTTGCCACTTAGCTTCAACAAAGAGTCATTCATGAACAACAAAAACCTTCCAACAGTACAGGAGCAAATATTTCTTCATATATATCTTTGAAGAATTGTATTAAGAATAAAAAAATAAAAAATAAAAAATAAAATCAAATGCTTTGCAGATAAATGGCAAACATAAAGCCTGAATATGCCAAAACCATTATTTCTTGCACATTTTTGTCTGTGCTATGCAGCAGTGCCATTAATAGTGAGGCCTTGCAAGAGCTTAGGGTGAGTAGAGATAAAGAAGGCAAATGGACAGTGACAGCCATGTAATCCAGTGTCTGATTGCTTTTCCACATGTCACTGGTGAAACACATGACTCTCCCCTCAGCCTGTGTGAGGGTCTGCAGAACTCAGACTCGTTCAGTCTAATGTGGTCCATGCAGAGAAACAATGTCTTGAAAGAATACTTTGGTGAGATTATGCTCTCTCGATGTGTTTTGACACCACTATTTCTCGTCATTAAAAATACATCTGCAAGCCAGAGCTACAGATATGAGCTGGAAAAAAAAAAAATTGTTAGCATTTTTCAAAAATATTTGGTCCAAACACTTGTTTGCTTTTGATCACACCCTAGCAACTGATCTCTGTAAAACTGTAGTTAAGAATTTTTCAAGAGAAGCTGTCACTGATTCTGTTTATGCTCTTTCAATTGAACCTAATTTAATTTTCCCTTTTATTGACAAACTTTATTTTAAATTCCAGTAATGTTAGTCTACTCTTCTTCTAAAATTCATTCAGTACAGTCTTGATGTTTGGAAACCAGCTCTTCTTTTGCCATTATCCTTTATCATCACCAATGAGAATTTCTTGACTAGCCAGTCTCTGCTCTTGCAATTGCTCCTATGTCTCTGCATTTCTGCATCCTCTCAAAAGCAATTAGAAAAGACAAAATCTGTGTCAACTAGTCTTGCTATTTTTACATTTTCAGTAGCAGACAATAGCAAGTTTGGGGATTTTTTTTTTTTTAAAGTGATACGGTGAGCAGGATGGACCTGGTTTTTCAAGGTGCAATACCATGCCTATTAACTTCATATTTGTTCAAATTCACTGCAGTTAACTTAGTGTAAATAGTGTAAAATTGGGCAAAGGAAGTGAAAAGCAAGTTGCAATGTTTCTAGGGACTAATATTTCTCTCATTTTTTTAATTTAGTGGGTTGTATGAGCCAGCAAAGATCAATCTTAATGAGGAAAAAAAAAAAAAAAAGTACAGTAGCTCTTTCTATTCTTCATTTGAGGAAGTATCTCCATTCTCTTCCTTCCTCTACCCTTCAACAGATGCAATGGTTTACAGAGTGAAATAATAAGAGCTACGGTGAAAACTGTTGTGGCTTTTCATTAAAATATAGGCTATTTAAAACTTGTTTAAACATGACATAAACTGGATACTAGTAAGGAAGGTGAAGTTTAACAAAAAACTTCAAGTAAAGAGAAAAAACAGGATATGTTTGCAATTAATTTTTGTAGTTTTTCTCTTTTTCAACACTTTTATTTCCCCTGCCCTGTAATATAGGTGCTGAATCTAACATTGAAAGTGCAATATTAAATGTGAAAATTGCCTTTGTTGTGGCAAAATATCAATTTGTGAAATCCTGGTGAAGTTTTGTGCAGAAAACATATTTTTAATCTGTGAATCATTGCTAATAAGGACAAACCACTGCCTGGCAGCAGGCTGAACATTCAGCATGTTTCCAGTTTGCTTCCATACATATAAAGGATTTTAGCTGAAACATCCAGCAGGTGTTCACTGGGAATGAGCACTTGCCAGTATGAGAAGAAAGGCCACCAGAGCAGCTGAGCCATCCACTGCCCCAGGACAAGTGGTGCCAATGGGGTAACAGAGGTCGTGGTCTTTGCACATCCACTTTCACTGGTCACGTATAGCAACACCAACCTCAGCCTAAACCCAAGTGATGGGCACCGTGTTCTCAGTGGGGACCCCTTACAAATGCCCAGCTGCCCCAGAGCTGTGGCATGGCCACCCTTGACCCACTTCCCAGACTGGGAGTGCTTCCCCATCCTGCTCTTGCCTCCATGAAACTTCCAGAGGAAGCCCAGAGGGAAGAAGGGGACACTTTATGTTTTAACCTACAGTCAAAACATGACCTATTAATCTTTTGTTCCTGTCCTGGCCACAGCTGCCCAAGTCTTGGAGCAGCAAGAGCTCAGAGCTTGAGGGGTTTCTTAGGTTCAGGAAAAGTCCTGCTCTGGTATCACCTTTGATTTAGATAATGGCAGCTGCATTTCTTTGCACATGAACTAGTGATCTTTAAATATCTTCAAGCTCAAGTTCTCCTTTCCTGCAACAACTTAATCAGGATTATTATTAGTCACTCTAATAAATGTAAAAAAAAAAAAAAAAATAAGAAAAAAAAATTGTTTCAGCCTACTTCCTATGTAAGAAAAACTAAAAAACAACACAAACCAACCAATAACTAGTATTTTAAAGTTTCTCCAATACAGCCTTTACTTTGTACCTTGGTGACTAGATTAAGAAAACTAAATTTTAGACCTGTATTTGTGTGTATATTGTTTTTCTTTTCCTGATAGTATACCACTCCTAGCAGTAACAGGGTTTGTGATTACATTTTGAGATCCTTCGTCTATTATACTTGCTTCCATTTCTATTAAAAAATATATTTTGGATGGGTTTTATAGCTTGGTGATGAAATAGTCTCATAACAGCATGGGTTTTCTTTTCTTTTTACAGAATGTCTTAGCTTGTATTGTTCTTAACCATATTTTTTAAAATCATGCAATAATTATTGAACATCTTGAGTGTAGAAAAATTACTATAGTTCAAAATACTAGATTTTTTTAAAAAGAAATCTGGACTCAAACAACAGGCTCAATTTTCAAATAAATAGGGCTAGTGGAACGTCCCAGTCTTATTTTTAGTACTCTTCACATCTGGTAGTCTGTTCAGTGCTGAGTGCTTAATATTTTACATCAATGTCCACAGTGCCAAAAATACAGAATACTTCAATATTAGATGTATTTCCAGAAATGCTTGTCACATTCCTCTATCAGAAATAGTTCCATTGAGCAAAATAAGATTACTAACATGAACATTTCCTTGCTTACACAGAAACAATTCAGACTCAGACATTCTTCCAATAAGAGAAAAATCCTGAAGTATTATTTTCAGTAAGGTCAGGTGTTGAAGCTTGCACAATTGACTTGATTTCTAAATTTTATAAATTTGATTACTTCAAATAAAATGTAATAGTTCTTGAAAAGGACATGGATGAAAGCATAAGTTCAGTTCCTAGGCTGTAAATTACTTTAACAAGTACTTAAATTTAAGCACATTAAGCCTCATTTTCTGCAGGATATCACAACTAGTATCACTCATATTCTTAGATGTATTACTGGCTTAAATCCATGGCTCTATTTTCTTATCATAGGTGTACACATGGTTTTCTTAAAGTAAAAATAATTTGTATTTATTAAAATAAAAGAAAAATGTGTTTGTGTTGATGCAGTGACTGCTTTTGTATTAATTTGTGTTTAATTTTATTTTTAAATATTGATTGATTGTGAATTTCTGCTTTCAAATAAGCATTTTAAGACCAGATAGTCATATTATATATATATGCACATGCATATATAGAAATGTATGTAGGTAAATAGGTGCATATATATACAAATATATGTCTACACAGAAATCAGTAATTAATCCTCAGTCTCTTAATTCCAATAGATTTGAATGTGTATATTTAATTTGAATATGTGCTTTATTCTCTGACTTGCTCAAGGACAGATGACTGAAATGGTTCAATTTAATTCACAATTAAGCCAAAAACATGTAAGAGAAGAAAAGTGATGAGTAATTGAGCAAAACAAACCTTCAGGTGTTTATTGGAGAGAGGTGACGGGAGGTAAAATCAGATGTGTTTTTGTTTTATGGTATGATGAGTACAATACTTGGGAAAACAATAATTTGCATTTAGTTAGCATTTGGGGTAAATTTAATCATTATTCTCAGCTTTTCAGATGAGCAAATGTAAAATTTAGGTCACTGCCCAGTCCCAGGGAAGAAACATCTGATGTAGTTGGCAGTGCACTCTCCTGCCTGATCTTAGAACTCAGCAGCTCTTGCTCTTGCTGCACCTTGCTGCTCTCTAGATGAGTGAGGCTGTTGTGTACAGGCTCTGCAGTGGACAGTGAGGAAAGGTGGTTTTTTATTTATCTATCACACTCTTTCTACAAGGAGGAGGAGTAAGAGTCTCTCAAGCAGGTGTCAAGCCGGTCCCTTCTGTGTCTGAAGGGCTACAAATGTGCTTCACCCTCCATGACATGTTTATTATCCATTAGTCCATCAGAATCTCCCTGATCTCAGAGAAGGACCCAGGCTGAGATTCATTTTGCTGTCCCTAGCAATTTCTCACCACTAACATTAGCCTGTTCTTCCTCAGCAGTCAACCCATTATGGGCCTTAGTCCAAGAGGTCCAACTGCCTTCATAAAATCCAGCAGGAGCCTGGGCATCTTGCTCAGGGCATGGAGCAGCTACAGGGAGCAGATGCCTAACTGTTATGTGCTGCAGTTTTCAGTGTTGTTGCACATAAGTGCGTTGGTGGATCTAACTGCTCATGATTAATTTAGCTTTATTCCAGTGCTCCTTTAATAAAGATTTTATTATGAACAGAAGGAATCAGATTTGGAAATTAAGTTTCTTCCTACAACAGTCTTTGTGTGCACAGAAAAAAACACGTAGAGACAAAACCGGACAAAGCAAAAAAGCAATATCCTTACACTTAGCAAATCTAGACTGTGCAGCCTCTTTTCCCATTTCTATTTGACGATTAAAACATTTCAATGAACTATACATACAGTAGTTAAATCATTTTAGTATCTCCAGTGGAACTAGCCCTCCAGCAAAGAGCAGCAACAGAGCTTCCCTTACTTTGTGTCATTGCATACAAACAAACCAGATGCGTAGTAATGTGGAATATATAGCATTTAGCTCAATAGGCATTCAGTTCAGATTTTCAGAACAGGAGACACAAAATGGAAAGCAGTATGTTTGCAAATAACCTCTGTTCAGAATTAAAATAATCTAATAGTGTGGATGAATTTTCAGTCATTACTACCAAATGAAGATTCCTTTAAATCCATAAGATTCAACCTATCTGCATAGATCAAGAACCATGGAAGTTAATTGTTGATGTAAAATAAGCAGAAGCTCCCAACAGCTTTTCTCTTTTACCTCATTAAGCCCTGAGTAGACTGCACAGTCATTAAGCAAAACTGTGGGAAACACATTTTTTGTGTTGTCTGAAATGGTGATCCTCAGGTGCAGGTAATTGCCCGCGTGTTTAGATGAACTCCATCCTTGCAGCTGTGCTGACAGAGGCATCAGGCAAGAAGGCAGAAAGGAGCTGGGTGGTGGGAGTAGGAAAGTTTGTTTGTCTGATGTGTTTGTTCAGGAAAGCATTGCTGCATAAAATGACACTTAAGCACGTGCTTAAGTTCTAGTGGGACAAACTAAGGAGCAGGAAACATGTGCTTAAGTGTTCTCCTGAATAGGGTCCAAAACTGAGCAGGTCATAGGTGAAATCCTTTCCTATTCTGCCTGCATCATTACTCACAGCTGCCTTTCAAAGGCAGTGAAGTATCCTTCTACATCTTCAACCTTGGGCTGGCTTCCTGAACAGGAACAAAAATGCTATCATTTCCAGTTTTCCTTTGAGACTTGAAGGAAAACTGAGCTTCATCCAAAAAAGTGGCTGAGGTAAGTTTCAACCAAGGAAAATTTGTAGTGTTAAATAATGTCAGTCCTCTTTCATAATCTTAATGGTATTATCCTCTTACCCAAGCGACTATAATTTCATCACAAGGTAAGATGAGGGTAAGTTTTCACTTGCACGCTGTATTGTGCAAACAAAATAAATGAGGTAGGAATCTTGTCTTTTATATGTAAAATCGTTTTGTTGAAATATGATAACACTGAATGGGATGCTCTTAAAGAATTCATTTTGCTAATAGTTTTCTTTTTTTAGTCCAACACAAATTTATTTCCATTTGTAAAATCTATGTGGGACATTTAAGCTAATGTTTTTTTTTTTGTCATCTAGAATGGACAAGCCATTCTGAAAAACTGGATTTCTTAAGCTGACTATATGTTACAATTCACATAATGCAATGTAGCCATGAGACTCCTATGTCACAGACCAGTTACGGAGCAGTAGGTCTCTACAGAAGACAGTCCAAGTGTCACTGACCCGGCTTTTTATTCATTGATTTTTTCAACTAGAATTAAAAGTGAAGAATCTAAGGGAGGAGATCTTTAAAAAATAGTAGTAGACTTCTAAATACATACCAGTATAAAATGAATTGTTTTATTTAAAGGGCTCATAATTACTCTCATGTTTGCTCCAACTGTATTTGAAGAAAGCAATAATGAAACACTGTATCATCTGCTAATTCTCCATCTCCCAAATCATCTTAAAGAAACTCTTTCAGAGTACTTTTTACTGCAATTGTCATGAAATAAGTAGAACTGAAAAATGGCTATTTATCACAGCATGTATGCTTCCATTTACTGCAACATTCGTAGTATTTCTCATTCTCCAAGTGGAATCAATGAACGCTGCAATATATTTAACTACTATCAGTGATTTAATGCCCGGTTTTTAGTGTCCTCCATTGACTGTGCTCTTCATTGTTTCACCACCTTAATCTTTGGTAGAGTTAAACACACAACACAAAAGTTCAAAGTGTATTGGTGTGTTAGGGCTACATTAGATCATTGTGTTATAACTATCACTTGTCTTACATTGTAAGCAAGAGAGAAAATAGAAAGGATTAAACAAGTATTTTCTTGAAAGATCCTGCAATGTTTTCTGTAAAACCTGGCAAAATTACCCATGCCTGTAATGATCAAATGCTATACTTATTTGATCAAAATAATTATAGGAAAACATGACATTTAAAGTTGAAATTGTTTCAAGTACCACTTTCAAAAAGTATTATATTAAAGACAAATCAATACTCTTTCTGCTGTCTTCAGGCAAGATCTTCAAAACCTGAGATAATTGAGTATTTGAAGAACCACAAATCACATATTGATCTGAAGAATTTAGATGCAGCACTGAAGACTACGTGTTCCCATAACAAACCACTGTGTGTTGACACTGCTGCTGCCTATTTCTCTGTTTCTCAGCAATTTTAGGGCTCATCTAATAGCTACAGAAACGTGCAGCCAGTGGCATTGGTAATACAGTGAAAGAAAATTCATAAACCTATTTTCCATATATTGTTGCTGATTTAAAAAAACAGTAAAAATGAAGACTGGCTGATGTGTTACCCACTGAATTAAGGCAGAACAGAACAAGACACATGGTAGAAATGCATGGCAACCTCCCTTACCACTCTCTAAAGACAAGTTTATCCAGTTTTTATAAAATATATCACTTACATGCATAACTGTCTAATACAAACTCAAAGTTATTCAAATTTATAGTCAGCAGTTTTGAGGAACTTGCCCTCAGTGTATTCTTTTTGCCTCAAATGAATAGTCCACTCTCATCAGACTGATTTTATTGAACAAAGACTAACTAATTCAAAGAGATCTTATGTAGCCATAGAGACGTTATTAGATGATTTGAAAAAAAGTTAGAAGGTTATCTCTTGGAAATACCGAGCTCATTAATTTTAAAGGCAAAGTCTGATACAATATCATAAACTTATGCAGGGGAATGCAAATGTATTTGTGAATTAACTACCATGGCACAAGTTACTCAGGAGATCAAACATGCTTATTAAATAAGTTTTATTTTTCTCTTGGATGCAAAGTCGCAGATAAAACAGGGCTTTGCGGAAATTCTATTAATTCATGGTAAAATAAGTAAACTTTGCAAAATTTAACTGACATTCTGAACCCTTGTAAGGAACACCTATACTTAGTGTTACAGTTTGATTCATTATCCTTTTCATTTGTGCTGGAGCTTGGATAGAAAACCACATCTAGTATAAGTCTAGCAAAAGCTATTTTAACACAATTTGGTGACATTACAGTCACTCAGAACTCTTCTTTTTCCTTAAATACCTCATGCTTCTATGATATCAGTTACTAGTTTTCAACTATCAAAAAAAAATAAAAATGAAGAAACAGAAACAGCGGTTTTTCATAATAAACTGAAAAGTTAGTGTTTCAGGAGAAATCTTCTCTTGAAGTAATTAATAGCTGAGTTACTAGGAAGGGAAACAAATACTTATTTTTTCAATAAAAATAGACGCTATTTTTGTAGAGGATTGAAGTCATGGAATTCGGTCAACAGGCTAAAGACCAGGACTCTGATTCACTCTCAGAGAGTATTTAATTCCTGTGTCTCAGGTCCAGCCTCAGTTCCCCTGCAGAGATCCTTCACTCAGTTTCTACTAGCAGGTCCCATGTGCTCGTATGCATGAGGTTTTAAGCTCCTAAGGCCGTGCAGAGTCTATATGCTAGATTTTAAGCTCTGACAAATTTTTTTTCACCCCCCAAAAGGTTTTCTTTTAAACTCATTCTGAATTCACTGATTTATACGCTCCAAAATCTCAGAACTACACAGTGGTGAACACAGGAAGGCTACGGTATTTAGACCATTACAGACAGCACTGACACAACCCAGCTTACACTGTGACACCTTCTGTTCACCTATTTAATACAGGCTAGGATGCATTGTAGGGGACTATCAGGATATTTTCATATGGGATGTCAATTCTCCTTTTCATAACCACCATTACTACCAGGGTATTTACATTTTATCCCTGTCATTTTCAACTCTCCAATTTCTGAATGCTTTTTAGATGTAACGCTGAGCAACTGTACGAATCTGCACCTGACAATCCTGCAATGCAGATACATGCAGGATCCCTAAACCAGGATAATTGATTCTTGCTCTCCATGGACCACATTAAGCAAGAAAACTGTCTGGTTTGGAAACAGTTATAGCAACTGGAAGCGTCATACTGTTCAAAAGAAACTGAAATGCCAACATAATGGATAATTGTGGCAGTGTCTAACTGTTGAAGGAAATACCTTCTGACAGGAGACAGATGATGCTTGGAATTGTATTATTCTATAGGAAGACAGAAATTCCTATTTCTGAAAGAATAGGAAATAAGATTGTGTGCAAAAGATGTGCTTTCACTAGAACATGATTCAAAATGGTCTGAAATAAAAATGAAAAGAAGCACTAATTCTACAGCAGAGTGAAATTACTTATTTTTTGGCAATTACCCCATGTTAAATTTAAAAATAAATAGGAATGTTTTAAAGTGTTAAATATTTTTTTTAATTAAATACTGTATTTCCATCAAACCCACTGAGATATTTTTGGCCTCTGTTTAAATTAATCTAGATTTTTAAAATTTCCATTTCTGCTTTACCCAAACTTGATTTTCCCCCTATTTTTTTTTGTTCAGCCACTGTTATTTACACAGCTGTAGATAATTTATTTTGCTTTCATAACCAAGCTGTTAGCAATTATAGCTCTATATGTAGTAAATCTTAGAAAAAACAGAAATCAAAAAATAATTGAAGAACAGGCTTCATCTCTATGTAAAGAGCATTGCTGTGCCACTCTACCTCTGGCTAATTTTGGCGTTATTATTGTCTCAGTTACTCCAAAAAGAATAATTACAACTTTAAGGTGATTCCTTTCCCTAGTGTCATACAGTTGATGCCAGGTCCGTTGTCCACATAAGACAGAGAAAATTATCACTATGACAGTATGTGTGGCAATGCAGCTACCTTTTTGCACAGATATCCACATTTTTGCAAATTGTATTACCATTAATACAAAATCATAGAATCATAGAATGGTTAGAGTTGGAAGGGACCTTAAAGATCATCAAGTTCCAACCCCCTTGCCATGGGCAGAGACACCTCTCCCTAGAGCAGGTTGCCCAAAGCCCATCCAACCTGGCCTTAAACATTTCCAGGGATGGGGCATCAACATCTTCCCTGGGCAGCCTGTTCCAGTGCCTCACCACCCTCACAGTAAAGAACTTCTTCCTAATATCCAATCTAACTCTCCCCTCTTCCAATTTAAAACCATTCCCCCTCATCCTGTCACTAGACTTCCTGACGAAGAGGCCCTCCCCAGCTCTCCTGTAGGCTCCCTTCAGATACTGGAAGGCTGCTATCAGGTCTCCCCGGAGCCTTCTCTTCTTACAAAATTTTCCTGTCACAAACCGGACTAATATTTTTTTTCTATTTTTTTCTTCAAGTGTTCTTACCACAGGTAAGAACATTATTTGTATGAATTTCCAATTATCTATCCTCAAAAAAAAAAATAAGCTGTAATATTTTGCCTAATGCTTCAGACTATAGTAAAAGAAGTGCTCATAGAGAAATGCTATTTTATAAAAAAGAAAAAGCATTTAAGCATTCCTGATCTGAAAGCTTTTCAAAATTTCTTGTTGTTTTCAATATATATATTTTTTTCCTATTGGCAAGCAATAAATAGTTTCGGACTAAATTTCAGTTAGAAGACAGTATCAGCAAGCAATCACCCACTATCAGGTGTAAGAGTACTTGGATCTTTGTTTCTTCCTGCACAAAAATCATCCATACCTTTCAGTCTAAATTCACCTTTATTTTAGACCATGAATGATAACGATAAGAAAAAAACAAATGAGAGAGCAGAGTATGTGTCTTTCAGTATGTGACTTTTCAGGTAACGGGCTGTAAAAAGGAATGGAAGGTCTTCAAAAATAGTCAGCACATAGTGGCTTGGGGAACAAAATGGCTCTGTGTGTTCTTGGTTCAAATAAAACCAATTGCGCTGATCAATGAAAGAAAAAGTCCTGACGGTTAGGTTCCCTTAGAAACAAGTTTCAGTTGATGAATAAGGTATCATTAACAGTTAACAGTGAGAAGAAAACTTTGTTAAGTTTAATGGGAAACAAAGGATTTCAGAAAAATAATTTTCTACTTCATCCTGTGTAAAAATGGTGAGCAGACAGGCAGAGATCACAAAAAAGGCATCATTTGCCACTACTGAATCTTTTTTTTCCATGAAAGTGTACATCAGCTTTACTGAAATCACCAATTGTTACTCTTAACAATGTGAGTGTCCAGGGTAAATGAAAAGCATGCAGCTTCACAATGCATATACGAACACATATTAAAGTCTAATATGTTGGTTTGGACTATTGTTGTTGCTATTTTAAAATTACACCAAAAAAAAAAAATGTAAAGACAATAAATATTATGGAATTCCATTTAAGCTCCTATTTGAGTTTATGAGTTCTGAAAGGTAAATATTGGCTTCCTGGGCAGGTTTTCCATGACTCTAATTCATACTTGCTTTAATATTTTGGTTTGTGGTTTACCATGATCATTACTGCCAACTCCTTACAAATACTTTCCAAAATCTTCCAAAATCTAAGTTCCAATATTAAATGGGGATATTAAAAGTCTCAATTCCACAATTTCTAGAAAAACACATTAAAAAGGTAACAGGATTGATAAACAGCTACCCATACAAAACCTCCAGAACATCTAAATAATTCTGAAGATAGATAAAACTCCAATAAGATACCAATAAATACAGAATATGATTGAATTAAAAAAATACTCCTCATGATCTTCTCTGCAACTGCAATCTCTCCAACTGTGACTATATATCAGAAAATTGCAGCAAAGATCTCCTGAGTTAAATTACTTTTTTAAAAGATGCCATGGGCATCTTACAGCCTCTGTGTATTAACTGAACACAGGACACTTCTATTCCAAATTAGTAGCAATTTTCTTTGTACAATATCAGCATCAGTTAGGCTTTCTGATTTTCCTTGGGATGTCTGGGAAAGAAGAAACTTTTTTAGCAGGAAAAGAAGGGATGACAGAGAAGAGTATATTTTTAAAAATGTATTCTGGAATGAATATGAATATGCTCTGATCCCAGAGCTTGTCTTAAGGCAGGCTGGCTAAAACAATATAAAAGCTAATGCAGAGATGATTCTGTCTCCTGTGTCTAGCTTTGAAGAGTTCCAGGAAAACATTTCCGTATATTCTTGTGTCTTTATGCCAATGTTCTGAAGTTAATTTGTTCAGATATCTGCCATGTTTGGATCTTGGTTTTCTTCTCCGAGACAATTCATAGTTGTACTTATCAAAGATATTCTGATCTCTTTGAAATCATTCTTTGAGTTCAATGAGATATCTATGTAAACCAGAAGAACAGCATCAGAATCAAGGGCTAATTTCCCTTTTCCAACTGATGCTTAGCCTGTACTGATGCCACACAATATTACTTCATGTACATCAGTTTAGCACAGGGAGGAAGATCAAATTTGCTTTGAAAAGAGACACTGTGACCCAGAAAAAAGTTTAAAAGTCAGTATTCTGAACAAATTAGTGTAAGCATAGAAAAACAAACGCTTCCTATACCATTCTTTACAATGGAACCTGCAAAGGAGGAGAGCAGTTTATACGAGACATTCTTCTTTCGAAATCTTACTTTATGATCAAATAAAAAATGAATTGGAAGGATAATCTTTGTATCATCTTTGGTGTGAACTAAATTCTTTATTCTTTAGAAAGGGAGAAAAGGCAAATATTTTCAGTAATATTTACAGCTTTTTTTTTCCACAGCTATCTTTGTGAGTCAAAACCTAGAACTTTCACACGGCACAAGAAAGTGCTAGTCAGCATACTCTGTATTGTAAATAACTTGAAATGAGGAGTGTATCAAATGGGATTATTTTTCACTGACTTCTATGAGCATTCAATTGGTCGTGAATACTAGAAATCAGAGACCAAATGTATGTTTTCAGGTTCAGTGACTTCCCTTTACAGAATTACTTTCATATCAAAAGGGGAAACAGACAAGTTGACTCAGAAAATATTGCTGGAAATTAAGTTGGAAAGAAGCAATTGTTTTGTCAGCTGGACTTTTGAACAGCAAAAGAAGACAAAGTCGTTTTTATCTCACGTTTGTATGCTAATCTTTGTCAAACCTTGACAGTTCATCCTACAGAGCAAGGATCAACTCAGAAACAGTAGTGACTTCTTCATTGTCAGGTTTTCAATAACTTATAGATGATGGCTTAGGGCTAGACCAAGACTTTCATCCCAGTCATAAAGCACAGGGATTTGGACTGCACCATTGTAGAAGCAGTCCCAAGGAGAGCTGTGGATATGAATCATCCCTATCTCCTTCTGAGTTCTGGGAAACAGTGATTTGTAGCTGGGTTATGCCACCAATAAATTACTTTTTTCCCGCCTTTTCCTTCTCTGGATTTGATGCTGTGGTCAGCTAGCAGTAAGAATGGAACTACACATATATTCACTCACTCTCACCTTTCTTCCTCCCCCAATTAATATTTAATGACTGTACTCTAAGAAGCTGTCTCAGGAATAGAAAGAAGATTCTTCCCTTTTACAATGCCTTTTAAAAGAATGCTTAATTAAAGTCACAGTCCAGTCTCTGTGAGGCCTCTTTCAATTCCAATATTGGCAAGGAGGTGAGAGAATCTCTTTGTTCCACATGTTTTAACCTCCTGTTTCTTCCCAGTGCCAAAATGCAAAGTTTAAACTGGTGTGCAGTGGCATGCACCTGTGAAAATAGAATGATTTTTGGACAGGATTACATTGAGAACAAAATTTGTTATCTACTCTCAAAGGTGAATATTCAGTGCATTTTTCCCTTACCCACTTAACCTCTGAAATGTAATACATTTGCAGAAAAAATTCTAATCATTTAGCATCTACTGCCTGTATTCCTTTGTGTGCTTTACAGCATCTCCAGTGATCAATGATAAGTATTTTATCAGATTCAAGACTGTAATAAACAGAGGAAATAGAGTGGGTTCATCTTATCTTATCCTAGTCTCAGTTATATCGAATGGGATAACTTAAACTGTGCCTAATGTAATGAAACTATCCTGATCAAAATATTTAGACTTTAATTTTTGAGTCATTATAAGGGCACTTCTATGCAGTTCTGAAACAAAATAAATTTGGCAGGAGTTCCTGCATCATGATTTTGAATCATGGTGTCAAGGTGGGAACTACAATATACATCAGAGCTTTGTGGCCCAGCCCATTCTTTGTTTGTTTTCTATATGATGATAGTTTCATCAAACGTTCGTCAAGAAGTATGTTCATTTTTGTCCTTTTTTCACGTTTTAGCAGAACGAGAAAAAGTGAGGGACATGTACCTGAGAAAGATGTTTAAATATCCATAAGACAAACAGTTTCAATTTTCAAATTGTAATTCAATGTTCAAAACAGATGATGACTAAACACTTTTACTAATTGCATAACTAGGTATCATTTAAATAATCATATAAATACAGTTGATTAAGAATGACTGATCTTTAAGAAAGCAATCAAAGTAACACAACCAAAACAGCATTGAAAGAAAGGTGGCAAAATGTTGCATTGCCACAAGGAACTTCCAAATGTGCTTACATGCACGGATTTAAGAAGTACAAATCTAAATGTAATAATGAGCACATAAGTAATTTCCGTTGATTGCAGCAGAAGTGCTCATCTAGGGAAGGCAGATTTTACCTTATGTCAGCTATCCAAATCAGTGGCCACATGCTTCACTTATGCCAGCTCCACTAATAAACCGCTTTTACTCCTGATTTACACTGAACTCAGCCTACAGGAATTTCCTCCAAATGCCACAAGGGAAAGTTTTATATCTCTTTAATGTCAAAGGAAGTTCACTGAAGCCTTCCAGAGGTAAAAACCTAAATGTTCACAAATAATGAAGTTTATTTTGAATGGAAAGTAAAATCAGCATACTGAAGACAGGTAGGTATGTGTAGCCAGGACTGCTCAGCGCATTACTCTGTCTACCGTAGTCTTCTTCGGAGATATTTTGAGGGTGAATAATGTACAGGCACAATAAGTCCTGACTCTACAAAAAACAATATTCCATGAATGTATTTCAGGTCCCAGAACTCTGCAGCCTTTTCAATATGATTTTTTAAAGATTTTCCAGCTGTTGAATAAAACATTATAAATGTCTTTCCAGAGTTCTATATGCACACTGTCATTAAACAATGGCCTTTCAAAATATTCTGTTGTTTGCACTGCACAAGAAAAAAATGATAAATATATAAGTAGATGAAGTGAACACCAAGTAGAAGCTGCATTAATTTTTAAAATTATTTTACACTAAACATAGTTTCAACACCAAAGATAAAGAAATAGGGGAGAGAAGGGAATGACTTATTTCCATCTTCCAGAAGTTGCTTCAGTTCTTGAGTAGCCATCTGGATACACTTTATTACTCATGTTTTTATATTAAAAATATAGAAACCTAGACCATTTTCTCAAACTTAACTCAAATTCTGGTACTATTAAAAGAATCTTAAAAAGTTAGGGGTTTAGCCTAAGCATTATGGCCCTAAAGCACCTTAAGATAATTGATATTTTAAACCCAATGTCATAAAAGCTGACTAATCACAGACAACTTTGTTTTTCCTATAGATCTATGAGCAAATTTTCAAAAGCATGTATATGAACAAGGAGATTATGGAGGTTATTTAAAAATATTGTGCCAATGTTCTGCTGCAAAATGCTGCTGCTAAAATTAGGAATCCTGTCTACATGTCAATGCTTTTCACAGTCTCTTTCAGGTTTTCCTGTATACTGATTGCCTATGATAACTCATTAATGCCGTGGCAGAGCTTTCTCTCAGCCTCTTCTCCACTAGTCAAACTTTGGGACTGTGATTTTGCTCAGAAGTGATGTTTGGGACACTAAGTTCCTGTGTAGGTCCCACATCGTCTCTCCTCAGTGGTCGGTGTGGCCCTTTATATTTGGATAGATGTACTTACTGAGTGCCTGGATGCAGACAGAGCTAACAAAGCAAACAATATGCTATATATCGTTCTAGAGATCTTCCACAAGAGAATGATTTTTTTTTTTTTTAAGTGCAACCATATATGTATTTTGAAAACTTTAAACTTTTTATAAGCCATCTTTCCTACTGTATTATCCTCTCAAAAGGAAATGGTACCATTACCTTACAGAACAGAATTTAAAATAGTACTGGCAATAATAAGAATGTAGTACATGAGTAAATATAGAAATAACACAAATGCTTTCTTTTTATATGGAAAATACTCAGACAAACTACTGTTTTTGTTCCCAGAAACTCATATCTTCCAAATAATTTCTTTACCTAAATTCTTCATAATTACATTTAATGGCTCTATTCTTTTATCATACTGCAAGATTTAAATAATAAAAGAATCTTAATAGACTGTAATTATTGTAATCTATTTGTAGACATTAAAAACATTTTTGAGAGGAAAGCATGCTTTAGTTACTGGTAATATAGTGTTACTGCTGAGCTGCATTCATATTCCTCCTCCCTAATAAGGATTATGGTGTTCAACAGTTTCTGCTTAGCTTCAGCAGCTAAAGATTTAGGATGAGAATAACGTGCACATAAAGTACAGCACAAGCTCTAGTGTTGCAACAATCCCCATGCCTGATCTCGGGCTCTGTTTAGCTAACTTTGAGATTTTGAGGGACAGAACTAAAGAACAAAAGATTTAAAAGACTCCAGAAAGCAAATCCTTGCTTGGCTTGTCAAACTATACATACTTGCTTTACAATTTATCACAGCTGGTATTCCTGACCTGACTTCAGGCATTAGAAATCAAGAGCAGCCGTTGTCTTACCTTAGCATACTAGCCCATAGGGGTATTTTGATGTTTCCTTTGAAATGGTATCTTATCCAAAAATAATAAGGAGCACCAATGTGTTCTGTCATTTTTTCTTAACATTTTAAACGTTGAATGTTTTTTTCTGTTTCATCTCAGGTAATTTGCTTTTCTATCCATACTGATTCTGTCCCCTAAAATCCAGTGTTTTAAAATAAATTAAATTAGCATAAATACAAATTGTATTTTACTGTCTACACTATTTTAAAATTTAGATCAATGTTAATCTAAACAAAATATGTGACAGCACATTTCACATTAAACTTTTGTAAGATACAACCTCAATGATTTTGGAAATATTTTAAGCCTTTTGGATAGTATATTCTATTGGTAAGACATAGAGGGCTACGACAACCTAATTGATAATTTGAACTGTGTTAGGGACAATACAATTACTTCTATTTTAGATAAGTATGTCTGCTTGAAAATTAAGTGTCAAATGAGCACAAGCGGCTGCTAGCAGTGAATAATGCTGTTTTGTTTGCTTTAGAATCAGTGGTCAAAGCTGGCCACTGAATATATGACCTATAAACACCACAGATGGCCACTAGAGCCTATTCTTAAACAAGAATGAATTTTAGCCCCGGTAAGTTTTTTCATTTTTAGAGCAAGATAGTACCATTATTTGTCTACAGTGATTTACAAGGAAATACATCTATACAAATGTATGCATAACAATATATGCCGCACTTTATGCTAAAATTTAAAAAATTGCCAGTCTTTGCTATACCTCTCTTTTGAGGGTCAGAATCAAAACATTACAGTCAGTAATTAACATAAAATAATTCACTCAACTTGTTACATTTTTTTTCCTCAATTGAAAAGACTATGATTTTGGGGGGGGTTCTTCTTCTTCTTTTTTTTTTTTTTTTTTTATTTTCCTTTCCTTGACTTGACACCTTGGAAATGGGATTACCTCTCTGGTCAGGAATTGCATTTCTTAAATGCCTGGTCCGTCTCAGGTGACTGTGGATTACAGCATCTTTCTGATCTTTCTGCTGCAGGTCCTCTCTTTTCGGGCATTTTAAAGACCACCAAGGTTCTGAGATTGTGTTGTGTATTCACAAAAGCTACATATATTTTCACACTTTCACTACCTGCTTGTAGGTGCCAATGGTTACCCTCTGCTCTTTTTCCACTGTCTTGGGGACTATGTATTGACTCTGGAAGGCAGATGATAGGTCCATGAGCTGCAGCAGTCTAATCATAGAAGACACCAAAAAAAAGGAGATAAAAAAATTACTGGCTTCCTTATTTCACTCTGCATCATGAACACAGTGTCTACAGCTCTGCCCCATTTTCTATGTAGAACGATACTCTAAACATTGTTTTGGCTAAAACATTAAGACTTCATGCAAAGTTTTACGCTTACATTTTAGTCATGTGCAAAGGTAAGGCAGATAACTGAATAAGATCTCTGTCCCAAAATATGGGAAAGTCTGAAAACCCAACAAACAAACAAAATATACAGGAAGAAAACAGCACATAGGTGAAAACTTCTTTCAGCTCATCTGTCTGTCTCTTTTTTCTCATGAAGTGTATGGATATGGTAACATCCTGATTTTTTCTTTCTGACCTGCAGTTTCATGTAAGAAGACCCAGAAAATTTAACAAGAACTTATGTTAGTGCATGGGTCTAAACAAGAAGATAAATCTATACTGACTAATTTTCTATTCTAGTTTACTTTTCATAATGCTCTAATTGCTATCACTTTCAATAACCTTCCATTGGAACAGGAATTGGTATGACTAGCATCTGCCATGCATATTTTGATCTTCCTCTTACTATCAAGTGAGATTTGTGTATGCAGTATTGTATTGGGTGTATATGTCAAAGTTTTGGCAGTCGGATGGGGAGGCTGCAGGACTGGTTTCTCTGAGAATAGGTAGAAATTTATATTTTGGAAGCATTCATCATTGAGAAATGCTTGCTGTTTTTAGTGCACCTGCTATCCTCATTCATGTAGTACTAGCTTATGGTCTCAAAGGAACTTCTGTGTTCAAACATGTATGACTAATTCAAATTTACCTGGCCCAAGAAAAAGCAAAGTGAACTAGATGGTCGAATGGATATACGCAGCTTAGTTCAAAAGTAATACTTCACATTTTAAAGAAAACATTTTAAAAAAAACAACAAAACAAAACATAACAAAACAGAAATCAACTAAGCTGTCCAGTAAAAAGTAATATTGAATTGTATATTTTTACAAACTCAGTCTTCTTCATGACAACAGTTCTTCTTTTTTTGGGTCACAGGTGAAGAATAGAGACAACTTAAAAATACTGACAACCCTCCTCCCTAAATAAGCCTCAGTATGTAGCCTCAGTCTAGAATTCCAACATTAGGATATAATTACAGAAATACGTATTGCATATTTATATAACTATATAAACATGTAAGGGGTATAAAATACATAGAGAAGATATAGAATATATCATAGTGTCATATAAACACACCTTTCTGAAGTTATGAGAAAGGACTATCTTTGGCTTGGTACTTGAATTAGTCTCTGACTAATGTATATAATATGTATATATGTATATACTAAGGTATTTGTCAACCATTCACTGTTACTGTTTACTGTTCACTGTTCACTGTAATCTAACCATTTATTGTCAGGGAAGCACACACAAAATGGTTTTATATTTAATATTTAAGTCATATCCTGTAAATCAGTTTTTCCCTGACAACTCTGTTTTTTTTAACAGAATTCTACCATGGAACAACACTGTCTAATACATAGTTTTATGAGTATCAGTAGTGCATATTCTATGGATACACAGACAAGAGAGAGTTTCAATTTCTGTTTTTGTTGATCCAGCAGCCATGCTGCTGCTGGATTTGCTAATCAGCCAGGACAGTATTTCTTTAAGGTCAAATATTTTAGGACTTAGTTGCCTAAGATAAAAGTGAAACTTGCTGTTAAAATGCGAGGTATTATCAAGGATTCACACACCCTACACAACAATGATTCACTTCTAGAAATTCAAAGTATAATAACAATAAACTGCATATTGTTTGGTACTGTCTCATTTTAGGACTGGATGTTATTATAGAAGTAGAAGTAGTAATACTGATAATAGTACAAGTGGGTACAATCAGTATAAAGTTAATGTTTTACCAGAATTTTCATTGTTCCAGACCTATATAAATGAGACTTCTGTTTAGTGATTTTTTAAACTCCAAATGGTTTAGGTTCGAATTACATAAATAGGGAACAAAAGGGAGTAGCAAAGTTAATTTTAATTGAAAAAATCAAGATTATTGTGATTCAACTATTTAACTAAGTAAAAAATTCATCATAAGTAGCTCAGAAATGGATCTCAGTGTCTCCATCCCTTCAATTTCTTCTTGATACCTACTGTAAACATTTATGCTACAAATGACAAAGGGAAAAGAAAGGCTTCTTCCTTAGTAAACAGTTTTTCAATCTCCCTTCAACACTTCTGTTCTCTTAAACTGCCCTTTTAAAAATTTTGTCCTTTTTTTCACATTACCTTCCAGTCAGTGCCCAGCAGAGACATGGCCACCACCTCACAGAGCAGGAGAGAGAGATGAGTTAGGAAGGGCTTTTCGAGAAAAAAAACCACACCAGTAGAATCCTGCAGAAATGTTATATGTTTAAAAAAACCACACAAATCTTGTCACTAACCACAATGTTGAAATGAAGTTTTGATTACACATCTGATTCAAGCTGTGTTCTGTATAACTAGTAATGGAGCTTTAATTCAGTTTCACTAGCTATATCTTTTCAAATGCAATCTTCCTTAAAATTAATGACTACAGTTTCAGACATCTTCAAACACACAGTGCCAGTCTTTAAACAGAAAGCTCAGAGACATCAAATTGCTGTTCCAGAATTACTCTTTAGACAAAACCAGCTTAAATGACACACTTTTTCCTCAAAAAACAAACAAACAAAAAAATCCTCTCATTTCTTTTTTCTCACGATATATTTCTTCTTTTGTGCAAACCCTTTATTTGGTACCCTAAGATTCAGGAACCTGCTGCTGCTCCAGAAGTTACTGACCTCAGTGCTGATCATTTCAGACAAGAAAGTTGTTGAAACAAAATTTCCTAAAATGATTGGTATGGGGATTAAAATAAATTATCATGTCTGAATGTGCATTCTGCTCTAGATTTCCACTATTCTTAAATGAAGTGTTAATATAAAGAGTTAATGTGAAACCGTCCCACAACATAATTCAGGGCAGTAATAAATATTCAGCATATTGGGCTATACAATGTTTCTATCTCAGGGGAGTGAGATGGCCTACACTTTTGCACCAATTGGCAGCCATGAATTGCATCTAGTTGGCAGCCATAAAGTGAAGACAGTACTTCACTTCAAAAGTTGTTTGTGCTTCACAAAAAACTTGAGCTCCTCACCACAGAAAGTGATTACTACATTCGTCTTAAAATTGGATTGCTGTGTTTTTCATTGGATCATTTCTTTGGTTTAGCAAATGGCATGTCTGAGGAAGAATAACATATATGTTATATATGTTAGCCTTTTTATCTAATTTTGCCTCTTTTTTATTCTTGTTGTTAATTAGTGTTCTAATAATGTAAATTTTGTTACTGATCATTTCCATTATGTCGTCTGTTTTAGATATCTAATAACCACGTATCTAAGTCCTAAGACTGGTACCAATCCTAAATGACTGCAGAGAGGGCTTATAAGTACTAGAAAAAATTAATCAGCTAATGTTTAAACTAGAAAAGATAAAGTTTAAAATTTATATAGACATTTTCTAAAAAAAAGAAGTAAAGAGTGAAAATGAAATTAATCGATCTTAATTTTCCACATTTGGCAGAGGAGATGAAGATGTCCATTTCTGCGATTTGTAATTCTGCTGTTATGCTGTGAAAATCACCATGAGTAGATTTTCTTAACTTTTGCTGATTATTGGCATAAAATAACTGTCATCAAGCTAAAAACCAAGATAATGATCACAATTCGCCATTAGGCAACCCTGCTTTAGCAGAAGAGTTGGACTAGATGATCTCTAGAGGTCCCTTCTAACTGTGATAGTTCCGTGATCCTGTGATTATGCTGCTGAGAGAAGTGTCATGTTTCTAGTTTCATTGTTTTGTGTCCCCGCCAAACATGATATCAGAACAAGTCCTTTGAAGAAAACAAAATTATTGGCTAAGTTCTTGTGTGTTAAGTATTGGGCTTCTCTGGAAGAAACTTAGCAATGATTAAAAAAATCATACTGATTTATACTTAAATGAGAAAACAGTATTTCACTATTCTTTGAAGTGTTGGTGCTTCTCTGAAATTGCAACACATTGTGTGCCATGTATTTGCATAACCATCTGTATGTCCTGGTCTCCCAAATAGAAAAGAAGTCTTCAAACACAATTGAAAGAGATAAATCCCTGTCTATCAATAATAAAAATATTCCCATATTTTCATTTTTTTAATGTTTTCTTTAAAATTTTTGATCACTGAAACATTTACAAGTATTTCATTAGTTATCTGTCCATATTGAAATACCAGGATTATTTTTTATTTTACATTTATTAGATATAAATTATGCATAACTATTTAAATCAACAAGCCCACTGATTTGCAGTCTTCCTCACTAGGGTGGATTTTTGCAACTGGTCAATGCCACAATAAAACCAGTGGGGCATGACTTCAGATTAATATGTAGTATCGTGATCTGGAATATTAACTATCACAGAGTTTACTGTATATGGGCTAACCAAAGTACAATGTGCTCATAGTATTCCCACTGGTTAGCCGATCTTGGGAACAAAAATAAAGATGCATCAAGGAACCTAGGACTTTTATCATTTCTGCGCTTGATCAGTTTTCTGAAGATAATTGGGTATAAAGGCCCGATCTAAATTTTATTTTGTTTAACAGAAGTCTGAGTCATGCCAAATTGACTTTTGATCTGGCTCCTCACATTTTCATATAAGGTCTGCTGGTTTGCAAACTTGCTACCAGAATTTAACTACTATTACCCTTTGAAAACTTCCTTCTACTTCTAATTTAGGTAATATTGATAATACATAGGTCCTGCTGATTTTAACGTTCTAAAACCTCCCAAAAATTAGAGTTTTAAGCACACGCTAAATAAATCTATGTGGGTACTAGTGATACCATTAAAATGCGATGTTCATTATCTAAATGTCATGCTGGACACTGAAACTGTTCAGATTATTGAATGAAAGATAATTAAGGGATTTTTAATATAATTAATAAGTAGGAGGTTCTGACCCTCTTATGGAATTGTTTTAAGATAACTGAAGACATACTTTTAGCTAAGAGTATTTCAACAATTCTAAATTTGCACTGGTCTTCTCCCTTGTTGCTTCATTGTTTTATCATTTATCCTTTTTAAATGACAGAAATACCTGTTTTCTAATCTTTCATATTAATTTAGGCAAGAAACATCTGAAATAATTCACTGTGAATTTTATTATTAGGCATTTATTATCACTTAGTAAGTGAGGTATATTGAGTGTAAAATTCAGCAACCACCTACTGTAGTCACTTCTTTGGGTATCATAAAAATTAACTTCTGGATTGCACTCAGAATATTAATGTTTAAAGGGAAATAATCTATTTTATGTCGTTATTATCATTATAGCAGGCAAGTCCATATTTGAGATCAGTTAAATTATTTAAAGATTAATTTGGGCTATTTTTTTAAAAAAAACTAGCAGCTTAGTGAATAGATTTAATAAATCTGTCCCCTGTTAAATAGTTACAAATAGATGTAGTGAATGGTGTTTCCTGACTGAATTTTGATAAATTTTTGAGTACTGACAGCCAAGAAATACATCCAGCTCCAATTCAGCAATGCATCTATTGACATTAGATTTAAAGAGGTATTTAGGCAACTGAAGATCCAAATAAGCAAAGCAAAATAACCAGGCTATGTCTGTCCATATGTCCTCTATTCTTACTGTGGCTATTGTTATAAGTAGTGGATCCATGTCTGCATCTGCACCCTGTCTGCCATCTGCTCTAGAAGGTGTTAGCAGCCTATGAGTGTTCTTAACTGCCTATATAACTTTGAAAATTTGGCTTTAGCATGTACTCCTGTCCCCTTGATGAAAAGAACATGCTTAAAGATAGCATCTGGACTAAAACTTGCAGTGTATTTGGAGTCCTATGAGATTATTTTGAGTAGGAAAGTCATGTGGGAACAGCATGTATTTTAAAGCTCTGTCATTTGACTGGAATTTGTTTAAAAATGGCATGTATAGAGATTAGTAACTGCTTTCATAATAAATGAAAGAAATTTTTGAATTTTCCTATGTTTAGACTCTTATTAAAGTAAATACATTAAACATAAAAACATAAATATTAAAAACACAAAGCATCAAAAAACAATTTCATATATAAACATTCTGACTATTGGCTGACATCATGCTGACCTCTCCTTTTTAAAGCAGTAAAATAGATTTTTCCATACCTAAAGTAATTTAAAGTCAGTTAACCAAAAAGTGTGTGAAGAGCAGCTCTGGCAGCCCTCATATGCAGCTGGTTGGCTCAAATGTAGACTCATTACCGAATAAGAAAAACAACTTTTATAACTGGAAATTTGAAGAACACTCAAATTTAGATGTTGAAATTATGCCATATTTGGTACTGTGTAGTTAAATTAAAAATAAACATAGTTAGACATTTGAGATTGAAAATAGTGGGTTAAAAAATATTTAGATTAAAACTATTTTAGAATATAACTATACTGGGGGCTGGTGATCATGAAATTTGTGGAATGTAGAATAATACTTAATTTGAATGAAAAATACCGTTTGGGTACAGACCATTCATATTTAAACACACAGATTAATTCTTTCAATGGCAGCTAAAATCCTCAGTTCTTCAGTTTTTGTTGTGTTTTGATGGACTATGTACGTTTTGATAAAACTTTGTTCTTTTGAAGGTAGTCATAGGTTAGGGACCTTCTCATTTTTTATCTGTTCTTCTCTACTATTTACAATTAAGCAACAAACATATAAAACAGATATTTTTGATGTTCCTTGGTATACTACTGGTGATTCTCAGATACTGCTCTGATACGAACCAAAATAGAATAGCAAAGAATTAAAGCAATCACTAAGTTTCAAAAGAAAATTATGTAGCGTCAAACGAACTCATTGTGAGGATCAAGCCCACTAACTAAAGATGTCAATGAACACCTTGTGGGTAAAGCAAGAGCATTGATAGAAATACAGACAAAACACACTACCAGCTGATGAGCTAGTTCACTGTTTTAAAAAAGGACCTACATATAAATAACACATTTTTATACCATTTTACACATTTTTATACTATTATTTTACACATTTTAATAATTCACAGCCCCTCTGTTCTTCTGTTAAGACACATATGAGTTAAATAAGCTTAGTTTCCAGATTATTAAACACACATTTTTGTAAACTTCTTCATTGTGTATCTTCATTAACCATGAAAAATTAGGGTACAGAATCTTAATGATGTATCATAATTTCAGGAATATTAACTTATTTTTAGAGAAGTTGATTGCTAGGGAAATTTGAAGTTATTATAAAAATGAAGAATTATAAAAATCGTCAATGCTACAAACCCCAGTTGGATTATTTTTTAATTAACCTACTGCTGTAGGGTGCTACTATACTGATGTCACAAGACACTAGTTCTGCAGGAAAATGGGCAATAAAATACTCTCCTACTAGAAGCCACAGAGGTTTGGGAATGGTGGTGATTGTTTGGTTGGGTTTGTTGGTTTTGTTGTTTGGTTGGGTTTTTTTCCAAGTGGGAACAGATGCATTTTCCTTTCAATTGAGAAAACTTTGAGAGTAGTATACTTTAGTTTAGGCAGATCTGAATTAGGTTTCATGTTATACACACAAAATAATATTTCAGATTATCAGTAATCTGGGCAAAGGGTCTTCCAGTCAAGAATTCAGAATTTAGGCGCCAAAAGAATCATAGAATCATAGAATGGTTAGAGTTGGAAGGGACCTTAAAGATCATCAAGTTCCAACCCCCTTGCCATGGGCAGGGACACCTCTCCCTAGAGCGGTTGCTCAAAGCCCCATCCAACCTGGCCTTAAACATTTCCAGGGATGGGGCATCAACAACTTCCCTGGGCAACCTGTTCCAGTGCCTCACCACCCTCACAGTAAAGAACTTCTTCCTAATATCCAATCTAACTCTCCCCTCTTCCAATTTAAAACCATTACCCCTCGTCCTGTCACTAGACTTCCTGACGAAGAGTCCCTCCCCAGCTCTCCTGTAGGCTCCCTTCAGATACTGGAAGGCTGCTATCAGGTCTCCCCGGAGCTTTCTCTTCTCCAGGCTGAACAGTCCCAGCTCTCTCAGCCTGTCTTCATAGGAGAGGTGCTCCATCCCTCTAATCATCTTGGTGGCCCTGCGCTGGACCTGTTCCAACAGTTCGATGTCCTTTCTATGTTGAGGACTCCAGAACTGGACACAGTACTCCAGGTGGGGTCTCACAAGCGCAGAGTAGAGGGGGAGAATCACCTCCCGTGACCTGCTGCTCACACTTCTTTTGATGCAACCCAGGATACGGTTGGCTTTCTGGGCTGCCAGCGCGCACTGCCGGCTCATGTTGAGCTTCTCATCCATGAGCACTCCCAAGTCCTTCTCCTCAGGGCTGCTCTCCAGCCATTCTCTGCCCAACCTGTATTTGTGCCTGGGATTGCCACATCCCGGGTGTAGGACTCTGCACTTGGCTTGGTTGAACTTCATGCCATTTGCATTAGCCCACCTCTCAAGCCTGTCCAGGTCCCTCTGGATGGCATCCCTTCCCTCCAGCGTGTCAACCGCGCCACCGAGCTTGGTGTCATCGGCAAATTTGCTGAGGGTGCACTCTATCCCACTGTCCCAGTACTGACCCTTGTGGGACACCACTCGTCACTGGCCGCCACGTGGACATTGACCCATTAACCACAACTCTTTGAGTGTGGCCATCCAGCCAGTTCCTTATCCACCGAGTGGTCCATTCATCAAACCCGTGACTCTCCAATTTGGACACTAGGAGGTCATGCGGGACAGTGTCAAACGCTTTGCTTAAGTCCAGGTAGATGATGTCTGTTGCTCTGCCTTTATCCATCAAGAGAAAAGACCTTTATTCTGAATACCAGTTGTTTAAATTATTATTAATTTCATACTTTACCATTTTTGAAAGGAAGCTGTTGATTACCTTCCCCTGACACTAAAGCCAAAAGTTGAGGTTGTATCTTTAAAAAGAACAGTAATTAGTTTCTTTTTTGGGGTGTGGGTGTGTGTATTCTGATTAGTCTAGAAATGGTATTTTTCCTGGTGTAGGTTTTCTGATCTCAGATTGCCAGATAAGATATTCTTTGGTGAGATTTTCTTTGACCTGAAATTGTGTGGAAAAATGAATCACCTGAGAAATCATTTCACTAGCCCTGAACATACGTCCCTAACAAAGGTACTAAGCATTGTTATTGCTGCCTTGAAGACTTCGAAACTGAGGTTAACCGTTCACCAAGATCAGAAATACGACTGAAATACAGAGAGTGAAAAGTTGCCTGGGTTTGGAGGAAAACAGAGCTCCAGCAAGTTGTCCTGGTTGGCTGCTGGGAGAAGGCAGCCCTTTGCAGCAAGCCCTGTCTCCTGCTCCACCCTGGCTCACTGCAAGAGCTCTCCAGACCAGCTGGAGCAAAGCTGACTGATACATGCCTGCAGTCATGCTTCACAGCCACAACGTGGACTTGGTGAGTAAGAAACCAAACAAAGCCATTTGGCACTTTTGCAATGAGAATTCAGCAGGTTTTGATAGCTAGCATGGGACTTACCCTACTAAAACACGTTGTTCTGTAAAGCCCAATGCATAGTTTCTATTATTGTTTCAAAAGAGCTCTTACTCTCTGTGGTAGTTCTGGTGCTGGTAGTGACACATCTTATGAGACAGTTGGTGAAAGGAAGAGTTCAGAAGGCCAGAAAGACTGTCCTGTTACTATAACAAAAGGATGATTTTTTGGTCTTGAATCAGGAATATCCTCTGTGAGGGAAAGCTTATTTGTGGTACACACAGCCCTAAACTATTATGTAATTGGCATCATTTACTCTATATTTATGGCATTATGAGTTTACTGTATTTGGGTTTGTTCAAATAATTTTACATATCTTGGAAAAATTGTATTTTATATGATGATTTCATCTAACCACAGCTGCAGCAATATAAATTACACTTAAGACTATGCTGATTGATTATAATCAGTTGTAATCACGTCTTATAATTACATTGCATTCTGGAAGCAAAGGACTTTTAAGCCTACTCAGCACCCCGCTACATAAAGAAGATTAGCTGTTACTTCTGAGAATCTCAGCCAACACTGAAATATGCATATAAACACAAAGTTTTATAAATTTATTGTTCAAGAATCAAATGAATTTCTTTGTGTGTCGATAAAAGGCAAAATAGAAATAAAAAATCTAAAATTTATTGAAAGCCACAGTTGTATAAAATATCCTCATTAAAATATTTATAGTCTATTTAGTTTCAGCTTGCTTATAAATACAAGAAGAATCAATTTTCTTGTTACTCATCTGATCATTATTTATTGGGATCCCACTGTTCAGGCATCAACAGAGTAGTGCAGGATGCATTGAAGGTATAGCATGTAAAAGTGGCATCCAAGTACTGTATATAAATCAGTATTTCAATGCAACAGTAAATTTTAAAGTCTTTATAGGTATGTGTAATATTCAAGTTTCATTCTAGCAGTTTAATAGATCTCCTTTTCAAACAAGTCAGTTATCTTATTTCACCCAAGCACATGGCAGTTAAGTACTTTGACTCATATGTCAAGTGCAGGGGGGAGAAAGGAGCTGCCTGGTTGTCTGAGATCCAGTCACTGGCAGAGTAGACCCTCTAGGTCTCCTTCAAAAAACACAAGTCTCCTATGTGTGTTCAATAAATTTAGGATGGAAAGTTCGCCTAACAGTTCTGGTTGTCTGTAAGTTTCCTGGTCCAATCTCGTCAATTGTGTTCTTCTGTAACGCTAGCCATTCTCCTGTGTGTGTACTTTGGTAACAAGTTTACTCCAGGCTTCTTCAGGGCTTGTCTCTTGCCTTTCAGGAGATCCTGGGAGCTACTCCATTTTGTAACTGGAGATGGCAAATGCCAAGCCAGGAGCAAAAGCGTAAGTACCTGAGTAGTATTTCACCTGTTTTCCAGGATAGTTTCATTAGGCATTATTTCATTTCAACTCTGCTTCCAAGTATTTCACCTTTTATAAATTGCCCTAAAGGTGTTCAGTCCATAGGATTATAGTCAGTAACCTAACCTCTGTCCCTGTTGTCCCTTACAGTAATCTTGGTTCTAAAAAGAAGGACTCTTTTAAAAGAAAAAAAAAATGAGGGCATATGATAACAATATATATTTTGTCATTCTTTCAAATTTTGTCTTTCAGCAAATGTAAGTGTGCTCATAGCTACCCAAGTTTAAAGTTGAAAATTCATTATTACAAGCCCCAAACAAACTGTTGCCACAAAGGTGACATTTCTGTAAAAATGCATAAAGCTATTGTAATGTCTGCACGATCCTATACAATTTTTGGGTACATTACACAGTAAATGAAAAGAGAACCTCCCCCCCTAGATGTGAACTGTAGAAATATTCTGAAGCATGCTTGAAAGTAAGCTTACACAAAATGTCAGAGGTATTCCAAATGTTTGCAAAAAGTATACTATTATCTATAAAACTTCTAGAAGATCACAATAACCATTACAAACTCTGATAAAGCATTTTTGTAAATAAAGATACCTTTTCAGAATCACACCTTGGTTACCCAGACCTTCAGTCCACCAGGGAGTTCTCAGTCAGGGAGTCATTGATAAAGCTGTGTCCCTGAATTAGCACAAAACACACCTCTGGAGGAACCAGCAGAAAGTATCTACAGAGCTAGAGAGATTCAAAATTGAGATGTTAACTATACTGAAAGTCATATATCCATTAATTTAAAATATATGAACTTTTTAGAGTATTAGATATTGTACTTTTCTAGCCATGTAATTTTGCTACCTATATTATTCTTGTTACCTATCAATATTCCCTAGTTGGAAATGTCTGAGTGAACTGAACAGAAATTAACCACCTTTTTATACATGGTGAACAAGCCTATTGCATGCATAAGCCTAAAAGGCCTGTTCCTCTTTGAAAGCCTGATAGGACCTCACAATCTGTAACAGGTAAACAGAAGAGTTGAAAGAAGACATCAGACTTAAATATGTACGGTTTACATTGCGTGCATAGAAAATTTGGGTCAAGTTGTTAAAAATATAGTTGTGTTAGGAAGTGGAGGGATGT
The DNA here is from genome assembly GCA_013400375.1 of Thinocorus orbignyianus. NCBI lineage: Eukaryota > Metazoa > Chordata > Aves > Ciconiiformes > Thinocoridae > Thinocorus > Thinocorus orbignyianus. The sequence goes on along the minus strand of VXBW01003242.1, from coordinate 3,177,528 downwards.
ATGTCGCTTATGTAGTGAAATGCTAGGTCTTTGGTATCTTCTGGTTCAGAAACTGAGGGGCAAGAAGACTGTTTGGAAAATCTCTAACAATCACTGTGTGCAAATCCTGTGTATAATTGTTTTTCTATTACAGATCTAAAGTTAAGGAGGTGATAGTAGTGACTTTTACAGAAGAACTTAGCTGCCATGAGAGCTCAAAGAATTGGTCTTACCTATAAAGCCAGTGAGGGCTCCTTTCTGTCATCGGCCTAATAGAGACTGACATCTGTACAGAACAGCTAGTTAAAAATAGGTGTGACAATACTGTGCTGCTTGGGTTAACCTATTTGTTTAATTTATTTCTTGCCCATGGGAAATATTGTTCACTGAGTGCTCGAGAAGATTAATTTAATTTTCTTATATTTAGGGGGGAGCTGATCAGGCATTCTTGTGAACTGGCAATGAAGTAGCTGTTAAATGCTATACTTTAAATGACAATCAAGATCTGATGGAAAGAAGGCAAATATAATAAAGAATTACAACCTTCCTGCAGGTTAGGTTAACTTAATCTGTTCTTTGGATACTTTATTACTTAAATTTGAAGATTATAAATTAGTTTATGGAGATTACCCCTGCTGCAAAGTGATGTACATATTTTTCTCTGTAGTTGAGACACTGTTTCAACAACCCCTAGACGTTAATAGTATATGACTAAGCAAATACTGGGGCACTGTTATCTAAAGAGTCTTGAGGTAGAACATCATCTCCCAGTGTTATATGCTTCCAGCACTAAGCAGACTGTTGATATTTAATAGAGTATCCATGCTGCATAGTTGAAAGACGCTCAATAAATAGATTTTGTGTAGATATATTCTTAGAATATTTAATAATGTCTCTCACTAGATTTTTGCTTGAAAACATCCATTCAAGTTAATTTGCATGGGATAATATCACAAGAATTGAAAAATATTAACAGAAACAGCATAGTATGGACAAAATTGCAGTCACTTGGCCTGTGTCTATATTGAGACATGGGCGCCCAACAGGTTTCTCTGTTGCCTAGGATGGTGTCCAAGTGGGATTCCTGCTGCAGGTGCATTCAGGCCTGGTTATCCTTTCCAACATAATCTGAATATGGAAGTAGTGGTGACGTGTATCTTAAAGTGTTGTCTTAATATCAAAATCTGGATCTGAACTCTCAAAAGCACCCTTCTCAAACAATTTATACATAGCCTCAGTATCTTACAGCCTTATCTCCTGTTTTTTTCTATCCTTGTCATTCACCTATGGATCATATCTTGACACCATTTAGGCATAACTGTTTAGAGTAGACTGTCATTTCTGTGCTTTTTTGTTTTATTGATATGTTCTTCTTATGTCCTTTGGATATAATTTTACTGAAATATATTATTTTAAGGTTATCGCTACTATTTGCCCTGATTGTGTACAATCGAAGTTAAACAATTCAAGTAAAACCAGCTTATCATTTTAGTTTTCCCTGCAACCTTAAGTCTTTTATGCTCATACCTAAGCACTACTTAAGAAGTTTCTTTAATTTGTACTGATACATGTCATTTATATCACATACAGTTTTACTTGAGGCATATTCTTATAGATTTAGTGTGAATAACTGTGCTGCTTTGTAAACATCTCTGCAAAGTTTTTAATGTACCTCTGACCCTGATGTGAAACTCTCCTTGACATTTTAGAGAATGTTTTAATATTTAATTTTTAAAAATAGAAAATACTTTTATGTACATATTTAATAAAATATCCTGATTATTCAAAGTAATTATGCAAATTAGTTGTTTGACAGATTCTGCCTGTGATCTAAGTTGCTTAAATTGTAAGGCATGTATGTAGTGGGTTAACTGTTTTAGGGGCATCTCATGTCTCAACATGCTGAGAACACCAGTAATTACTGTCCCTAGTGCTTGGTTCTGTTAAATCACAGTTATGCAGAATGCTGTTCAGTCAGGTCTGACAGGGACAAGTCATGATGAGGACAAGAGTCAAGAATTAGAAAACAGTATTTAGAGGTAGCAGCCCAGAGAAAAGGCCCTGGAAAAAAAGAAAAAATGTGTGTGAAAGAAATAATCAGGAATCATATGAGAGACTTGGGAGCAGCTATGTATTCAGAGCCAAAAAAAAAAAAAGAAAATTAAGCACTGAGGGCCAAATTTTGCATTAAGTTACACCTTCAGTTAAGTTTCATATCAGTACAGCTGTGAGATTTCTTTTTTCCTAGTGATAAGGATCTGGTAGCAAGAAAGAGTCAATTCTGGTAGAAGAATTTTGGATTAAGCATCAGTAAAGGGAAGGACAATTTTATAGTGAAAACCCTATACCCAGCTTCATGCAGCTGAATAAACTTTCAAAATAGTGCAAAGTACACAACTGAAAACATGAATACTGAATATGAGAGTATGCATATGAGTAGGTGTACATTAGTGGTGTTTTGGGTTGCTGTATTTTTAAGGGGATGAATGATGTTACATTTAGAAGCCACTTTAAAATTTAAAAATCATAAATTATAATGTCTGAAGAGGAGCTGTCACTTTTGACTATAAGACCTGTAAACTGCCATAAAACTAGCTGAGCAACATGGGCCCAAATCCAGTTGGATGAGACCCAGCATTATGAAAGCAAACTGACCGAGCTGTAAGAAGTGAGTTCCAAAGGAGATGAAATGCGAATATGCTACTTATTAAGCTGATAAGAACAACAACAAAAAAGTCTGTGTGCCTGGAAGAAATGTGGATTCTAGTTGGAACAATCCATAAATTAGGTCTTGTAATTCTTTTTGTGACTTCAATTCACATTGTTCCCTCCAGTGCAGAAATAAATAGCATCTAATAAGGCCATCTTGCAAGCATCAGTACTATCTGGTTCCAAGTTAAAATGATTCATTCACAGAAAATGATTTAATGTCTTTGGTATAGAGATTTTGTGTCACCAGCAGTCTGAGTGACTGAGAGCTCTGTGCACACTATGGGGCAGCGGTGTTGTGTGCACTGACCCAAAGTGCTGGTTCCAGTGCAAGACATCCTAGTCATGCCCTAAACGTAGGAAGGTGGCTCTCCACTATATACCCTGGTGCCTGGCTGCCGCAGCAGTGACCACACACTCCAGCATACTTCCAAGGGATGGTACATAACCTGGTACCAACCAAGAAGAACTAAAGTGTAGACAGGTAGGATCACAACATGGATCATGCTGTGCATAACATCTGCTCCGCTGTGGAATGAGCTGAGAAGTTCACTGGAAAGCAGACACAGCAGCACACTTTTCAAAAATCTGTACAGATCTCCTCTTCTTATCTTGTGTTTGCCATACCCTACGTTTCTCACTTGTCCTGAAAACATGACTAGCTAAACAGCGGTGTTTCTATTAAGTCTAGTTAACAGTCATGTTTTATCTGGTGTGTAAAGTTTAGAATAATTTTTCTGCAAGCTTCAAATCTGAAGCTTACAGTGCAAGTAGTATTTTGAGAAACTTTCACCTGCTGCAATTTGATTGAGGAGCATATCAGTTGTATGTGTTTGACTCTCCACAGACCCTAAATATTCAAACTAGCCATGCTGCACAAGCAAGCATTGTTTCACTTCAAAAACAAATGAAGTTTTTCACCTCATGCTACTTCATTATTCAGATGTTTAGCCAAATGTCACAAAATTAAGTCATTTACCCTCCTCACAGCAGAAGAGAGGGGAAAGGTCATTATCAGCAGTACTGGTGTAGTGAGCAGCGGTCTTCTCTGGAAGAGATGCTGTGGTGCATAGTAATTTTGATCTATGACAGATCATTACATTTACACACTAAATACTTATTCCGGTGTATTGCAATTATTGTCGTAATGTTTCTTATGAACAGGGATAACATTATAAGATGGAGGACAAAAAAGGTTAGAAAAGAAGGCAGTGAGGCAGGTGACAGCCTTATCAAAGATATGCCTAGTTATAAGTTTTCAGTAAGCAACAATACACACAGAGAGAAAATTAGGGAAAGTTATGCATTTGTATTGTAAATATTTCTAATTAATTATATCTAAATATACATGGTTGCATCGGAAAAGGAATAAAGGTGCTTGTTTGTATATAGGTGGTATCTGGACTGATCAGAGGGAGATAATAGTGTTCCAATATCAAGAAATCTCATCTGAAAATGTGGTCTGACAATCACAGAGTAAGCTGCCACATGAGAATATATACAATGCAGATAGACGGTAACAGCTGGGAAAGTGAACTAATTCATATGCAGGAGAATGAAAAAAAGGAGCAAAGAGAGTAAGTAAACGCTCGAGTAAATAAAGTAACAGTCTTCTCATTGCTGATGAATGGTCACGCTTGCGTTCATCAACAGCAGAAATAAAGGTATTGCTGCAGTGAAACATTAAACAGTGACAGAGTGGGTGGATTTTCTTGTAAAAGGATATGAAAAACCACATGTTAGCAATGTAGTGCATTATCCACTGGGTTATGAACCTCTTACGAACTCACATTATGAAGTGGTTGAGAAATGGGTTGTGGTAGGGAAGAGAATCAAAGAAAACAGAAGACTCAGAAATACAGAAAAAGGCAAGAGAAACAAGACACTCTCCTGCTTTCTTCCGCTCTGTCCCCCATATCTTCTTTCAAGAGAGACGCCTAAGTCATGAATATGGTTATGAACCATTGAGCAAATAATAAACAATGGTTTGCTAATATGTAAGGACTGTTGTCAACTCAATGCCCATCTATTCTTCTGCTGATGCATTTTCTGTTTCACTATGTATTATGAGAGGTAAATTTGCATCCTGATCTATGTACTGTATTCAAGGCTTGAATTTTGAATGAGATTGATATCCTTGCTTTTGCTTCTGTACTTGATGTATGATGGTGCTACCACTGAAAGTGATAAAAATGTTATTGAAATTATAATGATGCACTAAAAATATCTATATATTTCCAACTCTGCCTGACTCCTTTTGTATATATATGTTACAGTATTTCTAAATCTAGTTAAAATTCTGTTTGAGAAAGTAAAGCTCTTATACAAATTTCACAACTTTAATTTAATTATTCTTATATGGACCCATCACCCTGCTTAGCCACATAAATTGTCTGAAAAGCACACCCACATTATTCTGCTTTGAAAGTGGGGAAAAAAAAATCAAAAGATTTTTCTTCAAAAATTGGGAAAGTATGTATTTTAAGGATACTTTTAGGAAACATATTCTGGGAATGCAAATCTTAGAGACACAGGCAATAACAAATATCATAGTGAAGGAATACAACTATTCAGTATAGAATGGTATGATTGAAATAATGCAATAAATAACCCTCATGCAATTCTCCTCCTCAGGTTTTACACTTGCAAATAAAGATGTGGTCTTCCCTTTCAGAGAAATGTGAACAAAATTGCATAATGAAATACCACAGCACAACAGGGAAACTGTTCCTAGTCTCATGCAGTTAATCTGATGTCCGAGAAAGTGAGTGCTATATTACACATCTAGTACATTACCAGATAAAATTAATTATTTGAATTAATACATAGTCCCTTTTTAAATCTTAGTGAGCTGTCAACCTCAAAGTAATACCTGATTCGCAAGCCTTTTTTAAAAAGTGTATCTTTATGTGTGTATATCTTTTATATACATACATAAAGATTCAATGGCTGATTATTTTTTAAAAATCATGAAGAAGGAAATTTTTTTTTAATGTATCTCTACATTACAAATTTTGTCAGAAAAGGCGATGGTCAGTTCATTAAAAAAACTACAAAACTGAAGCGTGTTTTTGATTACCAAACTAATTCCTTCGTTTTAAAATGGCAGTCTTGAAGCACATCAGCCTTCACTCATTCCCCAGTTTCTTCTGTGAAATAAATTTCCTGTTTTAGTTTATGTTGCCAATAGTTTGAGTTGTTCATAAGGATGGTGCTGGATGAGTAAAGTTATCTAATTTTTTTACTTCAAGCGTAGGGCAGAGCTATATTTTTCAAGTATATTTTAATTGTGATTGTTGAGTAAATCATTTCAGTAAAAAAAAGCCCATGATATTATTCTGCTTTACAGTGGTTACTGTGCTTTTATGCCTTTAATAGGATAACACAATGGCACCATTAATATTGTTGTATGCTACCATACAAACTGCTCCATTACCTTAAGAAGCTCTTTGAACAACTGTTCAGTCCCATTTCCTGTTCTTAACCTCCATATCTTTGATTTGTACTGAGACTGTTACCTATCAAAGTAATTGTCACTGGAAACATGTTCCACCAAGGGTTGCTATAATATCTCACCTGAAGCCTATGTATTACTTATGCAGCTTTCAGAATGTATATATAGATATATATGCGTACATAAATATAGATGTAGATATATATGTATGTGTATATCTACACATACCCTGGCAATGATGGATTTCAGTTCTTATTTTCATACATGAGACATACATGTGTATAATACAAGGACAGCAAACTAGGGAAATAGTATATAGCTAATTATGTACAGTACTATATATCCTACAACTCGTAAAACATTTCCTTTGTAAGAATACCACAATGCTTAGCATCACATTCATAAATCAGCATTTACGCTACTACATTAAAAGTCCTGTCTGGTGGCAGAACAGGATGGTATTATTCAGGTTTTAAATTCTTGACTAGTGAATCACCTCCTACTAATTTGTGTATGAAAAGGTAGAAATGGTGCTTTCAGTTAGGGCCTCGTTAGAGGAAAAGTCTTGTATTTCTCTTCAGTGATTTCTTTCAGAAATCCAGCCAACTGATTTTCTTTCCAATTAAAAACGAATACTGTTACTCGCCAAGATTCCAAATTGAGCAACTATTGACATGAGTTTTCCTGCTAACATAGGCTTGAATAGTGTCCATCATCTGATGAGGCTGGAATATCTCAATAACTTTATTTTTACTTAGCTTTTGAGAAGAGTTCCCATTCAGGCACTACATTCTGTGACACAAATACAAGTGAAACTGAAGTGTACATCTTCATTCCAGGATACTGCAGTGTTGGAGGAGGAATTGCTCTTCTTAGAACATGAATATTAAATTTACAGATTGCAAATCAAAGAGGACGTCTGTACTTCAGGTAGCAGTGGAAGAAAGGTTGTGTAACCAGAGATACACAATTAGGGAATGTTATTGTAGGTGGATTCTCAACGCACAAAAATGGTGTTGCCATTGCTTTTAGGGGAGAAAGACCTCTCACATCTTCAAAGGTAAAATTATAAATAGTCCATAAAAAGAGATACAGTTTACAATTTTTTCTTAAAATATTTACAACGAACTCTAACTTTGTAGTAGTATGCTACTTCTGTGACTAGACCTCAACATTCAAAGGGATATTGTAATGTGTATACTCTGAGGTTAGTTTTTCTGTTCAGAATAATTTTTCTAAGTGTGTAGCACAGAAGAGTTCTAACCTTTACAGATAAAATTAAGAATATAGTATTTAAGTAATTAAGTCTTTGAATAGGATCAATTTCCTTCCAGCCATAAGCATCTGCAGAAGAGGAATATTTGTTTCTGTGTTGAATCTGTAAGTTTGATACAGAGTCTGGTAATCAGCTGCTTATGTGCCCCACAGCTCAACTTGATAGTGGGCTTCAAAGTTATCCGTGTGTCACCTTCATACTTCCAGTCCGACTCCAGACACATGCTGGGCCAGATTCTTGGCATCAGATAGAGAAGTCGGAATGCTTTTCTAAATTACTCTGGCTACTAATTGTGCCAAACAGCCATTAAGGTATGCAGTAATCTCAGGGCAGAGTGTGGGTTTGGCCACATTTCCTATGCCAGTCACAGGCAAGCAGGTGGTTGGAGAATTATGCTGGCATTTGCCCCTTCAGTAGGTCTACACACTCTGGGCGATGCTTCCACTAGCAAATGCAGGCCTCAGTGACGCTTGGCACTGACACCAGAAGACAAAGGAGCCTGGAAAAGAGAGACGTTTTGTGCCTTATACACAAAATGATTAAGAGTTATGTTACCTACACCGTGTACTCGGTGGTTTTCTCAGACAATGAGATTATTAAAGGAGTATATTCTTGAAGTATTTTCCATTTCAGTTGACTTATTTAAAAATGCAGCTAAGATTTAATGACAGATTTTCATGTTTATAGTTGTATTTCTTTCACTAAGGTCTGTAGTGAGGAGACAGCATGTATGACCTTGCAGTGGATACCTGACAGCTTCCACTGGCCATAGAAGTTTTTATTTGCTACAAGGGTCATGTAACTTTTAGTTCATTTTGGGTTCATGTAACTTTTAATTCATTTTAGGTAGGCTCTTCAACTGCATATGCACCAATAATCAATTACCATTGTTCTGGAATGAAAAAATAGCATCCCCAAGAGGAACTCTTACCAGTGTATGAACTTCTTCTGCTTGAAGATAAGGCAGACTGGTATTAGTGGATGTCAAAGAATGCCTTGATTTTGCAAAGACAAAACTGCAATTTTCATGCTAATGAACAAACTCCTGTTGTCATTAAATCCTTCAAAAATGTATAAAAGAATGTATTCAGTTAGCAGACAGATCAAATGTATCAAACAAGGCTCAGGTAACCCTAGCCTACAATTAAATGTCATTTCCTCTTGGGAACAATTCTTCAACAAGAGAGCAGCAACAGTGCCAAGAACGTGTCAGCAGCTGCAACTGCAACTGGAAAACAGCAGGTTGTATTTCAGTGTCTTAATTTGTTGTCTTATACACAGCTCTAAGAACTTGAGTTCTAAAAAGGTGTCAAAGACATGAGGTTGGGTATGTTGGTGATCTGAGGGTGACATTCAAGAAGGAGAAGCTGTTTTCTGACAGTGCGTCCACAAAATCTGTTCCTTCTCAACTCACTGCCTCTTCTTTGCTTTTCATATCTTCACCAAAATATACAGAGAATTAAATATGTAGATTTGTTTCATTGATCAAGTTTCTAGAAAATATGAATTACAGAAAATACATCTATTTAAAGTTCAATATTTGAAAAATAAAAATCAAATGTCAGTCCTCTATTCTCAGATGCAGAATTCAGAAGTCAGAAGATATTGCTCTCTTACAATTTGATTTCAAGAGAAGTCAATGGTATTGATTTAACAAGAACCTTAATTATTCATTTTGTATCTAGTTTATTAAAAAAGTTTGCCACATGTTGACTAATTATTTGCTAGGAAATTGTAACTGTCTAAATTAATAATGGAAACTGCAGAGTTTACCCTGAGGCTGCAAAAATTGGGAACAAGCGAAAAAAAAACCTGTTTTAAGGAAGCTAGAAATGTACATGTGATTAAAAGCTTCAACCTTGCACCAAAGTAAAGCATAAGGAAAACTGCAGTTATTATTTCCCACTGGAGGATAATTAAATAGAAATAACAAGGACTGGGTGATCTCCGCGGTTCTACATCTCTCTTTGTCAGAAAGCGTATTCCTGAATGACAGCTGTCACAGGCCTTGGCTTGATGTGACACAAGCTATTTGAAGCTCTAATTGTGCAGAGAAATGCACAATTCTCAGAAGGTGTGTCATTGCTGACTGTGAAGAGTTCTTTGGCTGTGGCTGGAGGATTGTGTGACCACAATACAACTGACTTCACATGCGGAGGGGCAGGGGGGGATAGTTAAATAAATATGGCCTTAACAGGAAGGTCACAATCAGAACAAACCCACTGTTCATAAAAAGAAAATCTAAGAAAGTAACTTTCGGCACCACTGGGGCAAAATCAGCAGAAGACCAAAACACATCCTTTGAAAATTAGCTGAGAGGGGTGGCATGTCACATAATGATAACCAATCAAAAAAAATTCTATGACAGTAACCTTCATCAGTAAAATATGCCACTGACACCTTTCCATTCTGAGTCAAAAATTTTAATATAATTTAGAACACATGCAAAAGCAACAGAAAAGTGATTACCTCTGGAGTATTAACCATCATTAAAATTGCACACTTTTGGGGGTTTTTTTTGAACAAGCCAGAAGTTATTAGAGCACTTTTCTCTGAGAGAAAATCAAATTGCATCTTTTTCTTACAAGGAAACTGACTTGAGCAATTTTAGTGTGAAAATTACAAATGGCGGGGGGAACCACTAAATCTGAAGCACGGGTGCAAATACTGCATTCTTCACATGATCTTCAGGGCCTGGGTGCACACAGCGAGCAAATATACAAATAAACAAACAATTTCTTCCACACATACACAAGTGAAAGACATTGAGAACTCTGTACGAGACCCAGATTCCTGCAAACTATGGTATGTATTTATTCACGTGGAGAGAACAATCCTTGAAAGTGTTGTGAAAAAAGATCTTGAAAGCTGGGCTATACTATATTTCATTCTAACTGAATATATGATAATTAATAACATAGGACAAATGTTCCCGTGATTTCTTTTTTCTTTGTTAGCAAGGAATAGCATAAATACCATCAAGGTGATTCTGATCATGGTGAAGGTTCACACAGAGTGTAGAAACAACTTTGAAAAGTGTTAGCAACCTCTTTCTTTCCAATCCTGTGGTACTTCAGTGTTTAGAATGCAGTAAATACAGTGTTCCCACTCTGGAATGCTACAGGCATGGTTTCTGATGCATAAAAACAAGTGGATATTAATGCTTTTAAACCTTTGCCAAATAAAACACCAGGTCAAACAAGAAAGCTTTTCTTCCTCCAGAAGTTCTTGGAAATTCAAGAAATATAACCGAAGATTTTTTTTCTTATGCTCATTTGCATGTATTTAAAAACATTTTTTTGTCTATTGGCCTAATGCGAATGACTTAATTGTTGGACTTGAAGAAAGGATGCTAAAGTGCTTTTCTTTTTTTCTTTTTTTTTTTTAAATCTAACTTTTCCCAAGACTGTACTCACATTATTAATTTATTTTTGTTTTACCAGGTTTTTGTTCATAAGAATAGAAACTTCACAGCTTGATAAATTACATGTCAGAACCTGTTCCTGTTTATTGTTTGGGGGTTTAAGGGATTATCCAAAAGGTTTTGGCTTTCTGTTCTCAGGTTTTTTATAGCCACTTGAATCGTATAGGTAGACACACAAATGTACACAGAGTACTTTAGACAGTTGATGGCTGTATTTTTTTATTATTTTTGCTATTTGTAATACATTTAGCCATTTCTCCTTGATTTTCTAAGCATGCTTTAGGCACATTTGTTTATCTTACCTTTTTCAAAAAGCACAATTTTACCTGCAGAAATAATTGTTCCTTTGTATTATAAATCACAGAGACGCAGGCCCCTAAAGCTCTACTGTGTGTGATTTAAAAACTGAAATAAGCTAAAAGGCTTAACAGAGGATGAATATAAAACCTGAAATTGCTTTGACAGTAAGGATGCAATAATTTATTTCTACTCACTATTAGAAGTTCATTGATTCTAAGTCCATTAAATATTTCTGTAAATTAATGAAATGTTCAATTATGCTTAGATATTAATTGAATTATCTTTTTAAAATATTTCTGATGACGCAGTGCCCAGAATATCTTTTTATAGCATATTATATTGTTCAAAACTAAAAAAAAAAAAAAAAAATTAAAAAAACAACCAACTTTGTCTGGAAGGGTTTTTGGATTTGTCTTTGTTTTGGATTTCTGAATAATTATAAGAACTGTATCTTTGTGTCAGATGTAATCATTTAGATAGGTCATCAAAATTATTTTAATAGGTATAAGTGAAGAAAATCAGAATAAAACTGCATTATTAAGAAAGTAATTTTAGCTAAGTTGATGTATGTTTAATACCATTTAGATAGCTTGATATTGAATTACATTTCAGTTATAAAATGTAGCCGTATGCTTTTTAAAGCAATTGAAAAATACACGAGAGCTCTGACCATACAAACTTTGCCAGTCCTGTGAAAAAAATATGGCATTGGTGGATCTTTGAGGCTGTTTCCATTCCCTTCATGTCTTTTCACAGGCTCTGTGGCAGGAAGATGAAATACAGTAGCTCATAGGTTCTACATCAATTAGGGGTGTGTTGCTCACTTGCTGCTTTGAGAAATCCTTTAAATTTTGACAGGATTTGTTGGCCACTTGGTCAGTGTTTCACAAAAGTAAGGCAGAGATCTCTTCATGCATTTGCATCACACAGAGATTCTGTCAGCAGCCAATGCAGCTTTACATATTATAGTGCAGACTTGAGCCTAAAATTCTACCCTAACTTTCAATCTGCAATTTGAAATGTTTGAGGATCTTCTGATTCAGCTTTCCATCACACCAATTCTTAGATATGGTTTCAACATTTGGTTTAATTATACTGTAATTGAAATATGCCGCTGTATAGAGAAATTATTGTACTTTGGCTCTCAGAGAGCTGCCTCAGGGCCTGTTCCTGAAGTTCTGTGACAAAGAAAACTCTCAATGACTCTGTTTAAACAGATTAATTGCAATGAAATTTTTGCCAGGGGTAAGACTGGAGGCCTTTAAATAGAATAGCATTGATTGGGACTGGTGAAACACAATTTCCCTGTTATGCCATGAGCTTTACAGAGTTTAGCAGAATAAACATTTTGTCTGTCATGAAATCTTTTTTTTCTTGCAAGAAATATTATCCCTGGTTTGGCTACTGGTTCGTTCCTAAGTGACAGAGTCAGATAGTGCTGAAACTAGCACCCCCTTATTTTAGCATAATACTTTTGTATTGTGCCTCTGTCTAACATCTAAATATCTTGTTATCTCTCTCCAAGATATATCACTCTATATCTATGTTTTCAAATACCAATTTTTTATACTTACGTTATAATAAATCAGCTAATTTGACACAGGACTTACAACAGCTGAACAGGAATGAAACAGCACATATGCCTAACAAAGTCAAAAACCAGAAAGAGGATAAAATACAACATGCAAGAACATCAGTTGTAATGAGTAAGATAATATGTTATTTAGAAACTGCTTAAATTATTCTGGAAACCTAACACTAGGGTGCAAAAACATAAAATCACAACCTGGAAATTTAATTGGAAAAAGAGAATGGAAAGAAAGTGCTTGGGGCTGTTCCAGACAATATTCTACTATTATAAGCAAAAATTGAGAGCTGAGCAAAAAAAACCTCTGAGTTTAGGAAAGGTTTTGCAAATCCAAGTTGGTTTAAAAATTATTCAGTTATGAAAAGAACTTTAAAAGGCAAGAATTAACAAAGTCTTTTTCTAGTTTCTACATGGGATATTTAATTTTTCAAATCCAAAACATTAACGAAAAAGTACATTTATTGTGTCTTTTTTATTTATATTTTTAGATGAAATATTCTGCTAAAAGACTCATTTATTCAGACAGTTTTTAAACTTGTTTCACTGAAAATGAAAGGAATATGTATTTTGGTTCAAGCCAAGCGACATTTTTTACAGCAAATTAAAATGAGTAAATAGAACAGCCGTTCCCATTCCTCAGCCCTTTTTTTGTTTGCTCCTATGGGTAAAGATGAATTTTATGTCTGGGATTTTGAGGAAATGATGTATAGCAAAGGGATTTCAAATAGAAAAACTAACCAACATCACCTTTCTAAACTATAAGACCCCTCTCTTTTCTCAAGCTAGCAAGAGTGAGACTTAAAAATACAGAGCTAGTGAAACACAGATAGAAAGACATAAATCTACAGACCTCTCGCCAGGTTTTAAGATCTGCATAAAAGCTGCTGCAGCTGCTGAAGCCACAGGCACAGCTATACAATCCATGTAGGGGATCTTGCCTGTGTCTGGCCCTGGCCTTCAGATTATTTTTCTGTAATATTAATATGGGAGGAAACATGAAAGCAGCCAGGACTGTTAAATCTAAAATTTGTACTGCTACCAAAATACAGCAGCTGCAGCAGTATCTCTCAGCAATGCCTGCGATGAGACACTGCCATAGGCACCGTCAGGGAACAATGGGCTGGTGGCTGGGACTGGAGCCCACAATGCCCCTGCGTGGTGCTATACATCCCCTGAGAACTTCATCCCCTAGAACTTCAGGAGAAAAGTGTTGGGGACAAACCCCATAGCTGCAGAAGCAGCAGCAGGTCTAGTAGAGCCGAAGAAAATGTAGTGGTGTGAGTCTGACATTACAGATTAGCTGAAAACTGTGTGAAAAAAATGATTCTGTCGTATTTGCCAGGCCATCATTACAGACCATCTCCACTGTGCTGCCTGCCCTAGGCAGTGGGGAGGGGCCACATTCATACATATATCAACAGCGCACTGTTCCATTTTTACCTGAAAAGATTATGCTCATTTCAAATTATTGCATGCAGTGCCAGTCAATCAACATTTTTTCGTTCTTCAGATCACACTGCGCTGGTTTCAAAGGGGGCTCGGGTCGTCTTTTATTGCAGTGGAAGAAAGGGATAAAAGAGTTTAGTTTATTTCAGTTAATGAAAGCAAAACCTCATCTTTGTTTTTGATTTTTAAACTAGTTTTGCTGGTACATAATTTATTTTTGGCTTTTAAATATTTAAACAGGGGGTTGATGATTAAATACCCCAATTAACCGTGGCAACATTCTCTAAATTTAAAATATAATTATAAGGTAATGATCAAGGCAAGTGGGCATTTTTGCCTGATAATAGTGGAAGAACTACTGACCTGATATATGTCAACCTCCATTATCTTTGTTGGTAGCTAACCTCCAGGTATTGCATTAATCTGAAGCTATTATTACAATTGCTATATATATTTCAGTGCAGATGTCATTGTTATAGATGATATTATAAATTCTTTATCTTTGTGAGAAATACACAGTCTTTGAAGATACTCCGACAATGCAATAATTTTGGGAGTATCCCCAGCAAATTGCACAAATTTAAGTTTGCTTTAATGAATCTACTGTCAATTCTTAATGAGGAATTGTACTAATATAGCAGGCAGTGTTTAGGTTGAGGTTTCTAAAAGAAATGAGTGTTTTTACAACTATGTCTGTTCAGTATCAGTAAGCACAGTGCAGATAAACATTGCACTAAAACAAAACTTGAATCTTCATCATTGATTTTTTTGAATGGGAAATTATAAGCATATCTGATCACATAGTTAAACAAAGCGATAGATTTTTTTCCCTGAATCATGCAGTAGTGATGCCTATTTCATCCACCACCCAGTTGCTTAGAATAACCATACTTGTGACTAGTTCTGCTACCCTTGGGTCACATTAACTACGGTTACTTATTTGCATGCCTACTTTTCAGAGTCAGAAATTTATTTTTAGTATTTTTAGAAATGTATTTTCGTGTGTAGTGATTTGGTGCTTATAAGACCATATATAAAAAATAAGAGCAGTATATAAAAAAGCCAACTGATTACTTTTAAAACATTGCCAAGTCTTTGAGTACTATATTACTATAGGGTGAATTCACTCTACACAATTCATTCACTCTGTATTCACTGATATGAGAATAATTTGCTACGCTTCGAAGACAGGTAGAACAATTAAGAGCACTATTAATGAAAAGTAATTAGCCTTTCCATTGCCTTTAGTCTTCCAGAATAATCTGTTAAAATATCTTCTTATTTTGAAATTTTAGTGAAAATACTGAGAAAGCTGTTTGCATTTTTAATTTCAATTTGTTTGGCTCAATGCACTCCATTCTGGTGAGCTGCAAGTCTGTTTTAATATCTGAAACTCATTTTAAGTGTCCAAAACAGAAATACATTTTAGAAATCCTTGAAATGCATGTAGCTTTTAGAGGGCTCAGTTTGGGAAGTTATTAACTTCTGAAAGCACTCTTCTGAAATCACACAGGCCATTCAGTATCTGTAGCCTTTGACTCCAGCCCATTGTCACTTGAAGGTGTCTGTGACTGGTGGGCAGGTGGTTTGCTGCTAGTCTTTCACCTCGTGGTTTGAATAACAAAGAAGTCCTCCAGCCTGTTTAACGGAACCTGCTAGATGTCAGAGTCCCATATCTTCTGGTCATGGGCATCTGCATGATTCACAAGGCTGAATGATAGCTGTGAAGAGAAATACACTCAGTGACAGAAGGACTCCTCACAAAAGATCCCTTAATGGCTTTGTCAGATCCAAAAGAATTCTTTTTTTCTTCCCTCATCCTAACCTGTCCCTGATATTTAGTAACCTGCGACTTGAGGATATGCAGTACACCTAACCTTGTGATTAGCAGCCAAATAGAACTAAAATAAAAGTTAAAAGAGTAAGCAGTGATGCAAAATAAAGCAGAATATAGGTATGCAGTGGTCTTGGTTCGGTGCATACTTTTAAGGAGGCTGAAACACTGGGAGCAGTAAGGAGGCAAAGAACAGTGTAGGAAATAATTCTAGAAGTGTGACACGATGTAGATAGAAAATGATCAGTAAATTTCAGACAGCAGGACAACTGAGAAAAACATTTTTAAAATATAGTAATAATAGTAACTTTAGATGAGGGCATCACTGAATTCATCTCAGGCTTCAGGGGCAAAGCCTTAGATGTTATAATTTATCATTGTAACACCGATATTAATGGAACTATGACAATTTATGCAAGCTGAAGATCTGCTTCCCAGCAGCTCAAATGTAGTTTCTGTGCACTGCTGAGCCAGTACACTGGCAAAGTGGTTTTGGCTCTTATTGCCACAGTATCTGTGCTCACCACCTAGTTTATCAAGTAAATAAACAGAGTGCTCTTCAAAAGAGTCTGCAATTGAAGAGCTTTAAAAAAAAATCAAACACATGAAAATCAATGAAATTAATAAAAAGAGTCTGCTTAGGGCAAAAGCATGCTGAAATTGGAGGATTTTGTTTTATAAAAAATAAAAGAGCAAAAAGATAATATCCACAGAACACGGTCATGAAAAATATTGATTTTTGTGCCCGACTAGATAAGCTAAACATTTGGTGGGTGAACGAAAAATATGCAAGAAAAAAAGCCATAATTCCCTCTTCTCATTTGATAGGAGGCATGAGCTGAGAAAGTTCAGAACTCAACTACCTCTTCTATGATCCTGAAATGTGTCAAGTAATGCTTGAAATGGATCAAGAGTATTCCCTTCAGCTCTGTGCAAAAAATGTCCTGGTCTCAGCTGCATCATTTAATGTACTGCATTGACAGAGACTTGTCTTAAAAGATCATTAGATAATGTGCCAGTGAATTCCAGCATTTGTGAACAGAATATTGTATTATTTTTAAGAAAAAACAATTATTTATATTCCTGTGACACAATAGCTGCAATATGTCCTTCTTTAAGCATAAATCCATTTAATCGTGGATTCAGTATCAAAAGGTAATTTTTAAGCTTTCCCATCATGCCATGTGTTGTACGCTGTATTTATTTAAAAATACTTATCTGCTGCAGGTAGGTATGTTTACTGGATCATTGCTTATGAGCCTGATCTACGCTACTACTGTGTCTTTCTGTCTGTAAGGGAATAAAAATACTTTCTTCCTGAGAAGTAAATCGATTGAAATGAATGTCAGAAATTTCTGTTCCCTTTTTCTTTCTTCCCACGTGAATTCTCCATTTAAATTCATGGGTTGAATATTTCTTTCACTATAATGGAAGACTCCAAAATTGATCTGAAATTATATCTAAATTTCTGAGTTTTCAAAATTGTATTTATTAAACTAGTCTCAAGACAATAACTAGGTCCCACTGAGCTGGGACAGGAATGAAAAATAGCATACAGGTCCCCCATACTTTGAAACAGAATGTTTTGACTTTGCTTCTTCAATTTCTGGAAATAAAATCATAAACTCCACTCAGGTATGACTTAAGCGATGATGCTAAATTATTCTAATTGAGGCTTCTTGTACGTAAAGATAGTGAGTAAACATGTCTTCAACACTGTAAATATATTAGAATTTTTCTTTCTCTATCCTCTGTAATGTCTCTGCTAATGGTCTTACATCATCATGCTTTAGGAAACTCTAATTGATGGAGCTCAGTTTCCACAGGTATTCGGATACTGTTGCTATAGCATTAGAACCTGGGGAGACATAATCTGAACACTGGACTCTGTAGTGGTACCAAGGTCCAAGAAAAGCTGCTTTAAATGTAAAAAAGTACACAGCAAGGCTGGGAGGATGATCAAGGGACTGGGGATCCTGTTTTACAAGAAGATATTTAAAGAGTCTGAATTTTTTAGCTGAGCAAAACAACTGAAGTCCATGAGCACATATAATTGCTGTCCAAAAAACACATTGCAGGAGTAAATATTGAGTCATGATATTGTAAGCTAAAGGACAAGGCTGTCACAAGTTAAAAATGGTGATGACTGTAAATGTATTTAGTTGGAAATGAGACAGCTCTAAACTATTAGAGTAATGTGTTTCTGGAACTGCCTTCCAAAAGAAGGAGCACAGAAGCTAGAACTTAGAAATTAGTTGCCTTAATAGTTGTGGAGTTAGTTATTTTTTCTTTCGGTATTTGCAAACATCATTATTAGTTCTTGCAATTACATGTGTGCTTTGAATGGAGAATCTACATTCATCATGGAAATGACATAGAAATGTAAAGAACATATGTGTCTTATCTAAGAACCCCAGATATACACAGAGCTCTGAAAACACAGATATGGTCCTTATCCAGACACACTGAATCTTCTTGCCTATCTGTAGTATTAGCATTTTCTGATAGACTCAATCACTTCTTTCCACATTTGTAACTGATTTAAGATTGCTTCAGGAAGTTGTTCACTTCATCATTGCAAGTCCCAGTGTTCCACAACTTGCCTGATTACTTCATTTTTTCAAATCTTTAGACAAAAGTACATGCAAGTTATAAAATAGCATTATGTATTTTAAAAGGAGCCTCAACAGAACAGCTCAAGATGAGGACAGTGACATAAATTAATTACTATGATTAGTAGTATTGAATTACTACATCTGATTTTGAATGATCTTTTATTTCCATCATTAGTTCTAAATAGCCTTCAGAAACTATCAAAATATATATATATTCTTACATCATCTCTTCAGAACAGAAATGTGCCTGCACCTGGACTTTTCTTCTATTGAATTTCTGTTGATGAAAAAAAAAAGTTTGGGACTTAACTCTCAGCTGCAGCTGGCAAAGGAAATCCACTAGAAAACAGTATTTAGAACTTTCCTTTTTAATTTGCTACTGCAAGTAGCCAACCATCCCCAATGTTCTCTTCTGTTTCTTAGAGCTCAGTCTATGCGTAAATACGCTCCACTCTCTCTCCTAAAGCAAGTTTCACATTTACGGAGTTGGAACTTCACAGACTAAAAGAAATCTTTTGCAATTCATTAGAGAATATGGCCCTTCAGGAATACAAGGGCGCATTTTAATTGTATGCATATGTTTAGACACTAATCATCAGTCTCTGCTATGTAAAAATCTCAGATTTATAAAAAAAACAGGAAATAGTTGCAGGTGAGCTGTAAGTTTAAAAATGTAATTCCAATAGATTCTGTCCTTTGGGCAGGCAGCTATATGCTAGATGTGGCCTTTAAATCCTGACTACACAGAGAATTTAAATCATTACACTTATTTAATCCTTACCCTATTTAGCAAAGCTTTTAAGCGCATGCTTTGCTCAAGAAAGGCTTGGGCTTTGATAGAAATTCAACAGAAAGCATATCATAAATGAAAACACATTAAAATATAAAAACTTGAAAGAATTAGAGCATTGCATTTGAAAGACATCCACTCAGATAGGATTAATGGAAGAAATACAAACTTTATGAATTTTGCAAAGGTTTTGCAAAGATATAATCTCTGGAGTTTTAAAAAGTTCCGTAATTCTGGGCCTATGTTCCCTTATCCCTAGCTGTAAATAAACTTTAATAAAAAAGTAAGTGTCAATAATCTGAAAGCCATTTTTAACCTGTCTCCTGCACTACCCTGACTTCTACAGTAATGATCTTCCTCAGATGGAACACAGCTGATCAGGGTCATTCACTGATAAACGTATTTCAGAGGATTTTCCCCCTCTATCTCAGTTTGAAATTCTTATCCTATAATGGTGTGTCCTTGCAGAAAATGCTTTTGACTCCCAACTTCTTATTTTTTGTGTGCCTAGTCTTACAGTTTTACTGGGAATTTTCCATTTCAAACATATATAACTAACCCCTTTCATTTACATACCTACAGCTGTATAGGCATTAGTGTTCATAAAGAATTTTAAAGGGTTTTAAAAGGTTTTGTCTACATCCCTGTCCATTTCCAGTCCATGTTCTCTCAGGCATATGTCTGCCATTGTGCGATCCCTGTCACTAGCTCTTCACCCAACTCTGGTAATATGCATTGCGTATAGTCACCGACATTTTAAGAATATCACATTTTAAGTTGGAATAGATAGCTCTTTCTGTTTCACTTGCTTTATATGCTTAGTGTTAATGAATTATTATTTTTTTCTGTTTCTTTAAAAAGCTCTAGTCTTTCTGTGGGAATAAAGTTCTCTCAAACAAAGCTGCCATTTCTTTTTTCATAGTAAGGGCTATGATTTTGCAAAGTTGCAGTGATCCTCTAGAAAGGCATGGCCAACCTTTTCTAAAGTGTTATGATGTAGCAAGAGAAGCTCTGAATGTTGCTGTTTCCCATAAGACTATGAATAAGACAGGAGATGTCACAGACGACATCTTGGATTTCCTACAACTGCATTTTGAAGCTTTTAAAGTTTCATTTTCTCTTTAAAATGCTTCTTTGAACATTACCTATGCCCAGAGGAACAGTTTAAAAATGAAAAACAGGCTTTTAGAGCTTCAATTGCAGCCACGGGGGACTCTATATTCTTCCACTGTTGCTTTGCTCTAGTATTATGCGTCTATTAGCTCAAAATATAAAGACCCGGTAATGCAGGCCCCTTTGGAATGCCTAAGATTAACAACAGGAGTTCCAGCTTGGAGGACCTGCAGTACTATTTATTTGCCATCACATTACATCAGTTGTACACAATTTCTCTTTTCTTGAGGGGGGAAAAAAAATCCTAATCAAAGCCCTTAATTTTGGTTTTATTGAATTTAAACAATAAGAAACAGTCAACTGATGTTTTTAACCATTTGCTTATAATCAGGGATGCGTGCTATTGTTACCAACTATCCTTTCCTTAGTTGAATCTTTTCCCTTTTCATATCTGTCTCTATTGAGTTTTACAGGAGACAAAAGAGGCCCTCAGTAACTATTTCCAAATCAGTCCCTTGTCAAATAATTCAGGTTGCGCAAACTTTGTCACTGCATGTGCAATCTGCTAGAAAGCAATACCCTAATAAGAAATCCAGTCAATTAAATAACTTTCCTGTATAACTCAAACACACTGTGTTATTACAATAGCACTGTTCATGTTTGTATGGAGTGCTGGATAATTACTGTAAAATGTTAATGGCTTAGTGCTTAAAATACATTACTATGTGTGGGTAAGATATGTACAAAAGGATGTCAGATTTTGAAAGATTAAAGGTGTTTATGTGATGAATTCACACTTCTTATTACAGACAGAAAATGGCCAGTAAAAAGACAGTACATCAGTAAGAATTCTAGCATATCAATCACTATATTGAATGCTGTATTTTCTAAGAAATTTCATAAACTTATTTCAAGAGACAGAGATACTAAGCATCCAAGATATCCCGGGCCTTCAGTGCAAATATCAAATGCTCAAATGCTCAACAGAATTTTATCCAGAATTGTATTTAGATTTTGATAATAGGTCTGTCACTCTCTGTTCTCCAACAGAAGTATGTTCACTGCTTCTGTTATATTTTTCTGAGCTGGATGTTTCATTCATCAGCCAAAGTATTTTCTGCTTCTCAAGGTCTCAAGGGCAAAAAATAAGCTAATTTAGGATACCCCTAAAGCTTAAGTATTTGTTGGTAGAAATATAGGCTTGTCATTGTGGATGCATAATAACCTTGCTGGTAATTATAGCTGACTATGCCAGTAGCTCGGAGTTAGGGAGAATATCTGTAGTGTTGGCTTCTAGAAAGTCTCTGACCCCAGATCTACCCATTCAATAAATGATTTTTTTTTACATTAAAAAATAGAGGAAACAGCTCCAACTCAGACTTGCTCAAAAGCTTTCTTTGCCTTTATCTTTGTCCTGAGACAATCCATAGTTGAACACTTTGAAAAAGTGATAGCTCAGTTGGAACATATGTATCATATCTATTATGATGCTATAGAAAGACTTAGGGATCACAGATTCATTTTCTGTAACGCCAGAATGAACCTCTGCAATTAGTTAATCTAACCTCCTATTTAAACAAAACCATAGGATTTCCCTGAATTAATTCACATTTGAATAACAGGACATCTTTAGAAAAAACCCTAATCTTTATTTAAAGATTTACATTAATGGAGTTCTCCACCACAACTTTTGTTCTAGTAGTTAATTGGTGCTGTTAAAAGTGTGCATGTTGTATCTATACTGAATATCTAGCTCCAGCTTCCAGAAGCTGGATCTTTCCTCAGATGCACAGTCTGGATCTTTTCTCAGATCAATCATCTTAATCTGTAAACATTTAGTTTTCTGTGTAAATATTAACGTATTGGGGTAATTCTGAGATACAGGGCCTCATAGAGTCAGTTCTTTGAGAAACTTTAATGCCTGTTTCCCAGTCCTGGAATAATTTCATAGCATAATCTAAAATCTAATTTGTAAATGACCTATGGGAGTTATTTGGCCTGATCTCCGAGCTCAGAGAAGAAGCAATCTATATCAGGTTGCCCCAGCTGAATTTTGAAGATCTGCAGGGGCGGAGATTTCACAACTACTCTGAATACTTATTTCAGGTTTTGACAGTCGCCTCCTGATTTTTTTTCCTAATATCTTCTCAAAAATTACCATGTTTTAATTTGTGTTCATCCTTCTCATCCTATCATTGTGCACTTCTGAGATGAACCTGGCTTCATCTTCTCTATGGCCTCCTGCTATGTAGCCAAAGACAGTAATAAGATTCTTCCTTTACCATCTCAGTTGGACCATGGTCTCTCAACCTCACCTCCACTTAATACATGCACCAGTATCTTAACCATCTTTATGGCACTCTGCTGGAACTCAAATTTGGACATGATACTTCAGATGTAGTGTTACAAGTGCTGAGAAAGAATAAATTCGCTTCCCTTCACCTGCTGGTAATGCTTTTGCTAAAACATGACAATATGTGGTTGGATTTCTTTGCCAGAAGGACACACTACAGATTCATGTACATCTTCTTGTCTACTGGAAACTTCCACGTTCTTCCCTCCAAAGCTGCTTTTTATCCATTTGGCATCCAGCCTGTACTGTTGCATGTCTTATTTGATTCCTAGTGCAAGACTTTGCATTTGCCTTTATGAGGCTTGAGTCAGCCCATTTCTACAGTCTGTTGAGGTCCCTCTTGTTACCAACCCTGGCCCCCAATGTATGGTCAGCTCTTCACAGTTTGGTGAATCTGAGTACTTGCTGAGGGTGCATGAAACAGAATCTACCTCTTCTATTTACCACAGTAAAACAACATTTACATGTGTTTTCGCTGCACTATTTGCAAAACCTACATCATTCTTCTTTAACTAAGGATTCTGACAATAAAAATAATGTTTCTGAACTCACAAGGCTGACCCAAGGATCTCCTTTACAGATGTACTGCATTTGCCTTTTGTTGTTGTTAAATCAAGTACAGCTGCTTATCTCTCATAATACCAATACATTTTCATTCTTACTTACTACTACTGTTACTACTTCTTGGGTACTCTTTCTGTAAAATACATTCCTTTGTTATCATGTAGCATTATTTAAATGTATATTATGTATTTAGACTCAGTTTCCAAAGCAAACAGGATCATGTAGTATCACTGACCCCTCTTTTTCATTATTTAAAATTTATCTCAGCCTTTGGATCATTTGTAGATTTTTTTGTACATTTTTTCTATTTCATTGATCCAATGTTTTAATAACAGTGCTGAGGATCTTACTAGAAGTATTTGATGATGCTCGCAGTTTAACAGACACATTTAAATGTGTTTATTCTGTACCTCTTAATCAAAGTGACAGAACCAAGGCTTACAAATGACCACATGCATTACATCAGCAGGATTTTTTTATTTCAAACATTTCTCATTTCATCAGACCCTTCTGCTTTTCTTCACTCACAAGAGTATCTTTTA
This sequence comes from Thinocorus orbignyianus, assembly GCA_013400375.1. Taxonomy (NCBI): domain Eukaryota; kingdom Metazoa; phylum Chordata; class Aves; order Ciconiiformes; family Thinocoridae; genus Thinocorus; species Thinocorus orbignyianus. The sequence goes on along the minus strand of VXBW01003242.1, from coordinate 3,153,541 downwards.
GAAGATACTTTCCAATTATATTATTCCGTGGCTTCCCAAGACAGGAAAAGGAAGTTTTCAGTTAGCTTAGGAAAATAAGATTATACAGTTTACAGATAGCTTCAGTCAGTAATTTTCCCAACATGGAGAGAGCACACAGTGACTAAGCACTTGTGACACTGGATGATATCGGAACTACCATCTCTTTCCTTGTGATCCTCATGCTCATCACATTTCACACTGCCATTGTGTTCTTATGAATAAGCAATCAAGTGAGGATAACCCAGGAAAAAGCTCAGCTCAGTTTCTAATGAACTATTACACTTTGTGTGAATGTAACTTTCATCATCGCTGTGTATTCTCTCACAATCTGGGTTGGTTTTTTTGTAAAAAGTAAGGAGTCAATCCTCATGCAGGATTTTGTATGGGCACAGCAAAATATTAGGACAACTTTATGCTGAATTAACACAGTATTTTTGGTAACAAAGATGTTGCAAAATCTTGTTTTGATAAGACTTCTTCAGTCACTTTGAATCAACAACATATATGAAATGCAGTTGAGAACTGCAGAGTATTTTTACATTTGATAGGAGCAGACCCTGTATAGGAAACTTCTGATGGCAATCCCACTTTTTAATTATTACAGAGCACAATTAAAATACACAGAATGATATACAGGATTCAGTGAAAGAATGTCAAAACAAACAGCACTATTTAGCTATTTACCAACTATTGCTTATGCTGATTTTCAATGAGGTTCATATCATGCTTTGATGCTTCAGTATAAACTGTGCTAGCTGCCATCATGAAGGATTTCTCTAATTTGTTGCAACAGATATCTGTCTAACCACATTAGTATTTTCCTCCTGGAGGCAAATAATCCTGTTTATATTAAAAAAAAAAAAAAAAAAAAAAAAAAAAAAAAATAATTCCCTTATTTCAGCAATGTTAAATATAAAACAATTAAGTCTAAAAGAAAAGTTCAGAAAATTTTTCCACATACTACCCATTTCAACCACACACAGCACACATATGTAACATTAAGAGTAATCCAAGAATAGTGGAACTAGCAATCAGGAAAAAAGAGCTTTGTAGTTGTTTCTTTATTGATGTTTGTTTTGCAGTTGGTACAGCTACTGTGGCTTTGTCAAACAATGATAGAATTTGTTCACCGAGGCATGTTTAATTCTATGTAGAGCACTGTAAGCAACTACAAATGTGGGCATTTGGGTTATGTTTTGGTGATTAAAAAATCATATAAAATTATTTTGTATATGTAGTGTTCTAAAATAGTCTTAATGGGAAAATGATTTTAGAGATTCAGAGGGTATTGACATATTTCAGTTTCATAATTAACTTGAATGCTGGAGTCCATATGGCAGATGAGAAATATTTAATAAAAATAGCTGACTCGCTTGCCAGAGAAAGAAGTGATGTTATTGTGGAGAGATTTGTGCATTACATAATTCATGATTTTTATAGAAGACATAGAGTTATTCCTAGAAACTGTTTTGTGTTTAGATTCTACCCAAGGTATACCGTGGTTCCAGTAATGAATAATGTAGATAACATGCTGCCCTCAGTGAACTATAGAGCAGAAAAAGCAGCTGACTATCAGAAACAGCTCATTAGGAAAAAAAAAAGATGAATGTGACAAAAGCACACTACCTTGATGGAGAAACAGAAAAGACAGATTCTGCTTCATAACTAATTTGTAAAAACAAGCTTGCAAAATTTCTTGTTCCTAAGACCTTTAGGCAAACTTGGAACTAATTAAACAAAAAATGATCTGTTCCAGACTTTTCAGATGAAATAATAAGATATTTCATCATGAAAGTTTATGTAATGCAAATGTGGGCCATCAGCAGTATAGTACTTCTAAAAATGAAACCATGTCTGTGAAAGACACAATGAGTCTGACTCATAGCATTGCTGTTTGCAACTCTAGGATGTAGTTAAGACGATGTCAGCACTTTTATTATATAACCTATTTTGGGTTGTTTATTAATTAGTTATAAAGATTTACTTCAGGCTAAGTCTGAGTGCACAAGGTTTCAGGTATTGTTTTTGGTTTTGTTTTTTTTTTAATAAGTTTGACTATTTTAAACTTTGACTAATGTATTTAACATTGAACAAATCTGCTTTCTGTGAAAGGTGCTGAATATACAATCTTCTTTTAGTGTCCAGAGCATTTACAGTGTTATTGGTAAACTCATTCTGCACCATCAAATTTTTTTAGCTGATAAACTTCCAAATCTTTGAAAATCAATCATCAGATCTAAGGCTTGTCTCAAAGGAGAACTGTGATGGCTGAAATTAAAACACAAATGATAAAACCAAAGACCTTAATCTAAAACTTAAAGTATGTATAAAGCTACAACTTAATTTTAAATAGTTCATGCACTAAGTAAACTCACACTAATGTAGCTTGTGGCAACTAGTTTTGTGTCTGTTTCCTAATTTTCTCTAACTGATACTGCAGTCCTCATTTTTGTGTGTATCTATAAACTAGCAAAATCTGTAAAATACTTCACCAGTGCATCATCTGAGTAAACCCTCATATGACTGTAAAAATGTTGATGGTTTAGAAAAAGTAGATCATTTTCCATCTAGTCCAATGAAAACCTTCATGTCGAGTACTAAAAAATACTTGCATTGGAGGCATGTACTGGATATGTTTTCACAGACAGGCTTTAACCACTACCCAGGCTCCTTTTTCTTTATCAGTACCAGAGACTGCAAGTGGCTCTCTGGGGCTGATGCATGGAGTTAAGAAGGCAAAGACACAGGGTACTGCTATCAGGAGAGCAGCAATACCTTGTTGAAATTATGGTGATGTGCCAATTCTGGCATACTCATCAGAAGGTACTGAGTTAGCTTCTGGCACACTGACAATTTGCGTCTAGAAGAGAAGTCATATGCAGATAACTCCTGGAGATCACTTGAAATACTTGCAATAATTTAGAAGTGGTGTCCCGGGCATGGTACTGTGAACACTAAAGGCTTTCTTGCCAATCTAACCAACATCATTTGTGTGTGTGTGTGTGTATCATCTGAAGTTGATGAAGGACAGCTTTTTACCTCATGCCTGCTTTCCACTCAGCTTTGCAAAAAATTGATTTAAAGGTTGATTCATCATCTGTATAGAACAGAAATGATAGCCATTATATATGCAGTAATAGGTCACATATACAGCCTTCAGCACTGCAATCTGTTTTAATAGGTGAATGAATGATGGGTAAGATACCACATTCTTCTCAAATGTAAATTTAGGTCTTTAACTTATCTGACATAGTATTAATTACTGGGTGGCATTGAAATCCTATTGATAATGGTGAGCACATAGAAATCACTGGTTTGTTATACTGATTTGTTTGTGAAGGACGGGAACTTTATATTTGGCCTCCAATTAATGTATGATATTAATACAGAATTTCTGATTCAGCTACTATCCGCATGTCCATTGTTACAATGATTAACAGGTCAGTGCAAATATTACCCAATTCATACATACAGTAAGTCAAGGGCAAAAGAAATTTAATGCTACACTGTAACTAATTAATTAAGTTAATTAATTCCACATTAATTTATAAATCCTCAGATAACCTATTTTGGTTTTATGTCTGGGTTTGGTTTGTTTTGGGTTTTTTTGGTTTTTTGTTTTGTTTGTTTGTTTTGTTTTGTTTTGTTTTGTTTTGTTTTGTTTTGTTTTGTTTTTTCCCTTTCTTTATGATTGCAAATAGGAAAAATGAAAAAGAACCTCCCACCAAAAAATTATTCTTGGGATCCACTATAGCCTCTGACTCACTTCCCTTCTTTAACTGACTCCTTCAAGTGAGTAGTTTGGTCATCTGCATGGAAGACTGATGCTTCCCAGACACATTATTTTCAGTTGCTCCCTATCTTGGAGAAGTAAATTCACGATTTCTTGTGTTTGTACATCAGTATCTTTTCTGGTTAAATTTTGTTGCTTTGTTTTCTTTTTCTAGGCTTGTATGCTGCTTTTCCTTTATTCTCTTGCAGTTACTTCTCTTTCTTTGTCCCTTTTTTCCTGAGTCCATTCTATTCCTGCCAAATTGCACATAAGCTTTTTCTCTTTCCTAGATTCGTATCTACAAGTCTATAATACCAGAAGCAGTTAATGTACCTGAGTGAACATGATTATGCCTATTATCCATTTCTTGAAATAGAACTGCTTCTTGTGAAGCTAGGGCGATGAGGTACTGCATGAAGAAACAGTTTCTTACGCAGAAGTCAATGCACACACTTCCATTGTCAGCTCTCACCACTCAGCCAGTACCCCAAAGACTTCTCAGTGTTTTCTCTGGCACTTCCTATTGCTGAATCTGTTGTCAGTTGGGAGGAGTGGAGAAAGCAGAGGAATTCCCTTTCTTTGGCATAAGGAAGGAAAGGTTGTTGGTTTGCTTAAGCAAAAAGGATGATCTCCATGTATCTTTTTAATAAAGCATCCCTTTAATAATCTTCAACCATCTCTCTGGAAAAGCAATCTCCCATCTAACGTCTCCTTTTCAGAAAAACAACGATTCTGAAGGACTCCTTTATGGCATTAGAATCTTAACAGGTTATTCCCATTTTTATTTACTCAGTGAAACTATTTTGAGGATCATCCCACCCAAGATAAAATTTTCTCAAATTTTTACTCATGCAACATTTTAATTGAGTATTTTTATGACACAATTTTAGTTTTCGTTGTAATCAAAGCTCACATCTTAGACTGCAGTCTATGCATTTGGCAAAGAAATTCAGCTGCACCGTAGAATACCTTGTTAACAGATTAAAAATGGAATTGTCAGGAAGGAGAACCAGCCTTCCTTACAATGGTTGGGTGTTACCGTAATAACAGGAGTTCACAGAAATAGATGACTCAGAATTCTGTCATTTTGCAAAAGAAGGCACATAACTGGAATTTAATCTTGAGACTCTGATGTCTGTATCTTGGCTGTATCTTGCCTGTGCTGCACTTTGAATTTTCTACCTTATGTCACTTTGACACTTTGTATCGCAACCTGATAGAGAGGGTTTCTCCTTCTTGTTACTATTGTTGTTCTTATTATGTAATTGACCCATTTCCATGTAATTTACTCAGGAAAACTTGAAGTGCCTTTCTTCCTGCCTTATAAATGTTTCTGATTTGCAATTCATTAAGCCTTTCCCTCAGCAGATATGTCCCTAAAGGGTGGGCAAATTCCAGGGAAGGTTGAGCAAAAAACTTCAAATGAGGCATGTTTAAGCACTAAGTAAAAGGGGTTGAAGAAGGATTAGCTGGTGTTACACTTGCATGCGTTATTTGTCATTGAAAATGTTATAAACTTCTTGAAAAATCTAAATAATAGGACAATGCAAGGGCAACTTTATACATATGAAATCAAAGCTGAATCATTTCTCTCATTCTGGATACTCCCTTATCCTCAAAGTTTGCGTGCTTTTTAAGCCTTTAATGAAATGGAGATACACCTCTGGCTAATTCTAAATGCTAAAGAAGTACTCCTGATTATTTTCCTGTTCTTCTCATTGACTTTCCAAATTGTACAGTATCAGAAGTGCTCTCTAATGCACCTATATTGAACTATATAAATGAAAATAGACAAAGATTGCATATTGCATACAGATGTTAGAAGAACTGTTCCTAATTGCAAGTAAGATAATAAATACAGATATTTATGTAGGAAAAATATCTGCAGGTAGGGGTGTAACTACTCTGATAAATGGCTAAGACAAAGGAGCTGAATTGGGTGAGATTTCTTTTTATGTTTGGAGGAATTAACTGCAGACTATTGTGAGAAGAAACAGTTGCCTATTTGATCTACTTCTTGCATCACTTTCTGACAAAAATTTTTTATAAAAATAAGAGTGGTTTTGTTTTGTTTTTCTCCTTATGGATTTGAACTGATATTCTCAAACAAGAAAATGCAGTTTTGTTTGGAGAAGTTACTGTAGAAGACCCTTTGTTCAACAGCAGTTTTGAAGGTTGCCAGCTGAGTTACCCAGGTCAACTCAGAGGCCCACAGGAAAGCAAATCTCTTTCTAATTCATTGCCCTGTTCAAATATGCCTTTCAAGCCAAAAGACTTCAGGGATGGCTTTATTAATGGAATAATTAACAAAGCAAATAATTTAACGCAATCCTGAAAGCAATGGCAACTGGCCAGTTCATCATTGGTCCATAAACGTTTTCAAGAGAGAGAATTTCTTGACAATATAGAAGGCAAAATTTATTTTCTTACGTATTAGACAACTCAAAGAATGAAAAAATGTCACAAAAGTGCCTAAATTTCTTGTGGTGAAACTCTAGGCCTCATGACTAATCAACAGCCTAGCTCTGAGTCACAGCCTATTCCTTGCACAGAGGTGTTGAATGTTAGATTCAGTTAGGCTCAGACTGGTATAAGAATCCTGGAACAGAGCTACAAAACAGTTGAAATGGACGAATGCTGAAAACATTATAATACTTGATACTATTAATCTGGCCAACTCCAAAAGTACTGAAGAAGGAAAAAATATTTACTGCTGCCCTTTAATCTCCTCTCTCTACATGTCTGGCATTTTCTTTTTCCCCTTCTGTGGCAAAAGTATTGAATGTTGATGACAAGGTTAATGAGATGAATTTGTAGTTAAAGTAGGTTGCAATTACCAGACCAACATAACTGGAAGTAGTTTAAAGATTTAGAGCTCAGACAGAATGGGATTTCCTTTTAGTACCTAAACCAACATGGAGGTACTGAATATATTAATTTGTATATCTCTCTCATAAGAAGACCTTCTTAGAGAATGTAGATAGTGGGAGAAGTCCCTGCCCATGGCAAGGGCTTGGAATCTTTAAGGTTCCTTCCAACCTGAACCACTCTATGATTCTATGATGATTCTATGATTCTTTTAAAGCCATTGCAAATGTTAATCTTAAATTAATTTCAAGTAATTTGTTGAATGACAGCATTCTATAAAGGCTGTGCAGGGGTTGAAATTCTCACCTTTGTTTTTCCCTACAACCACACAATCAAACACTTATAAGAATGTACGATGAGTGATAATGTTTAGATTTAGTATTCTTTGGAAGCTTTTTCAGAGAGTAGTTTTGACATCATAATGCCATCTTTAAGCAAACACTGTCCCAATAGAACTGCACATTTAAATCACATGTAAGTATTATATTAAGTAATTGCTTTCACGACTATATTTGTTACAAATTTTAATAGACTGAGGTAAGGCTGATTCCTCAAGCAAAGTACCAGTTATAACTACAATCCAGCACCAGACCTTTTTCAGCAAATAACAAATAACATTCTTATCATGCTCACAGTCACAAAAATAGCACAGAATAATAAAAGGTATTAAAACCTTTTCCCCATCCTTAGATAGTTCTGTAAGTCACCTAAAGGCTAAGTTTCACAACATATTTTTTATTCTTAGCAGACAAGGAGTAAGATAATTGGTTTGTCTGACTGTGTATCTGTTTCAAAAGCATCAAAACAATATATGTAATAGAATCTGAGGGGGAAAAAAATCACATTGTGAAATGATAGATGATAATATGCCCACCAGGTAAACTTTTTATATGACAGGGTTAGAGATCAAGGTTACAGCTAATAATGTATTGCAGAAGACTGTAATTGTCTGGAATATTTTCTGATTATGTTCTGATTTCTAAGATAGTATTTTGATGTACTGCAGCTCATCTTAGGTTCTACTAGGTATTAATAGAAACATGTCCTTTAGTATAAGTAATCTGTTCCACGTAGGGAGAATATATTGTTCAAAATAAGAAGACATGTTTCATTTTATAATTGGTCAAAAACTCTTGAGAAATAGCTGTTCATTCTGAAAGGTACTGTAGTGGATAAATTGCCTCTTCTGCTTCAAAAATCTACGAAGTCTTATCTTTTTGATTCAAGGTTTTCTTCAAAAAGCAAATTGAGAGACTAGGAGAGAAGAAAAATCTGTTCCTATCTTTTATGTAGTAAGAAAAATATTAAAAGAAATTACATCAAAAGTCTAATACTGTGGATTTTGTCTTGGTTTATTTTGGTAGTGAACCTATTAATGCCTATTCTTTTAGACTCATACTTTTTTTTTACTTTTTTTTTTTCTTATTTTTTTCTGGAGTTGAATAAAAATACATTCCCTCTGAACTAAATCCTAGAAAATCTAATCAAAGGCAGCCACTTCACTAAGGGGAAGCAGGAGGTGGGGAGGAACTAAATTACAACTTTCTAAGAGATCCTAAAAAGCAAAATGAAAAAAAGCCATAGTCAATATAATAAATCATAACATCATAGAGAGCTTATTTGGAGGGAGTTAAGGAGTGTTGATTAAGGAGGTGTTGGTGTTAAGGTTGTAATCAGCCAGCCATTTCAAACCTTACTTTCACAGCCTGCTTACACATAGGAATAACATTTATTTTGTGAATAGTTCTGTGACTGATGTCAGAGACAGATCAGAAAGAGATTTTTCCCCCCCCTCTTATTTCAGTTGTAGGACAAACCCATGAAGAATAAATGCTTTATGAGTTACAAAATCATATGAGTTTTATGGTTTTTCTTGCTGCTTCTCCAGGATGAAAGCTACCTTTTCCAAATATGCAAATTAACATCTGTATAATCAGAACCTCGAAATAGTAAAATGGACTCTTTACATGCTCATATCAATAGCTATGTGTGTACATATGCATGTGAATATGAGAGAGAAATGCACTGCTGGATGGGAAATCTATGACTAACGGCCTTATTCTTCCCTCACATTGTGTAAATTGAAAATAATTCTGCTGAATTCAATAGACGCAGGTTTACGTAAAAGTGCTATCTCAGAGAAAAGAATCAAAAGGCACTGATACCTTAGACTGTTAGAAGCCAAGTATTTAAACTGCTGAAAAAAATAATCTGATTTTCTTACCGCTTTGCATAGTTGAAATAGTGTGTATTAAAAAGCTGTAGGAAAACACAGAATGACACTGGCATGTACACCTGTATAAGGACATCAGGATGCAACAAAGTTGTATTGTTCCTTTATCAAACTCATGTGTATGCACGCAAATCCAAGTTCAATGTATTTTAGTTCATTGCTTGAATGATGTATATGCCTGATACGCTCTGCAAATGGAGCTCATTCTAATTTCTAATTTTTATTGATGCTACTTAGAATATACTAGTTATAGCACCATTCTGTCATCTTGAAAGTCTAAGAAATATGAGACAAGGTTCACAGGGGAAAGGTAATATATTTAATTAGATCAACAATACAGCTATAAAACCAGGATAAACTTTTAGGCAGATAAATTGTATGTACATATAAAACTTATAAAACGATCAAACATGATGCTATAATGTTGATAATTTAAGCATATTTGTATACTAAAATTATTTGTACTGAATTAGATATTGATTTGGAAGAGTTCTGACCCACTTAGCCTTCAGCCAAGCTGAATGATTTGAATGTTTACTGTATCTTGTCTTCAAACAAGTTCTGTTAGCAATATCATTATGTATAAAAAATCTAGAAATGGTGCATATTCATTATTTAATTTTGCTATAAGTAAAACGCCCAGGAAAACAGTAGAAAGATATGAAGAAAGTTCTAACTGAGGCAAATATGACCAAAGAAGAATATCCAGATATAGGAAAGAGCCTGAGGGAATATCCAAAATTTTCCTTGGGAGTACCCATGCTCTATATTCTTCTTGTACCTTTAGCATCTTTTATGGAAAAAGAAAATGAAGAGGTGAAGATGGAAAAATAGGAACAAGAAAATTCACTTTCCAGTCCAATCTTATTCCACCTAAGTTTACTATACATCTTTTTTTCTTAATAAAATACGAGATCAAAAAGAATAAAGCTTCCATAGCATACATCCATTCTGAAGCAGGGAAAGAAAACTGAAAAAAAACGTCAACAACAATGATCTAGAAAGATGAAATGTAAACAAACACCCAATGAGAAATAAGATATTCTCCGTCTTTATGACGCAAAGCCACAGTGAATTAAGAAGCAAATGTAGTATTGATGTTGAGGGAAAAAAAAAATTAGAAAAACACTCTAAACCCCACATTCCTCCACTTCCTAAGAATAAATAAAAATATGAGGGATGTAGGTATTTAAGATGGTATTTAACCAGATAAGCTAAATTGAGACATCCTCATTAGCACATTATGTAGATCAAAATAATAATAATAAAGATGCTGAAGAGTGGCCCCACTTGAGCAATACCTAGACCTTGGACATCTCCAGCTGTGATTGTCATACAGCTTAAGGGAGATTTGACATCATTTACTAAAGGAAACAATTCACAGAAAAGTCAAAGTAGCTATACAGTGACCCACATGACAAACATTCTGGCCAAAAGGAAAACAGTACCATTCAGGAAGCAGTACTTTGGTCTCTTCAGGGGAAGTTCATGCCTATGTGGAAATCTACTTGATGATTGCAGATAGCACACTGTCTTTTATGTTGTTATTATGCAGAAGTGTATGAACTCTTGTTCATACAAACGAGAGTACAGGTTGTGCCACTGTGTTGTTGAATACATAGTTTTACCTACAAATACTCAGGCTAGAACTTAGTTACACAGGATCTGCAGTGAAGGGATAATAGAAATGTAAAACCTAACATGGTGATGAAATAATGTGTGTTAAAATAGGATTAAATGTTTATTACCTTTTGCATAGAAGAGAATTAAATACACGGACAGTTCCGAAAGTACGAAGACTACAGCACAACTGATCAGGATAACGTAACTTCCACCTTCTACATTTATCTTATAGAGAATAGAGCCTAGAATTTATTGACTCCAGGACAGTGCCCTAGGGGCTTTAAGGTTGCTTTCTTTTGCTGTATTGTGCAGCAGAGTAATGCAGTGCCGTTAACAGCAATGACTTGGTTGAAGGTCTATTAGAAATCACCTTCCTAAGTATTAAAAAGCACGAGTCCATACCTACATAATTCCTTAAGCTGGACAATCAGTAATGAATTTAATAATATTTAATTTCTTTTAATCTTTTTTTTTTTTTTTTGTTCAGTATTCACATTTTCAGCTTTTATTCCCCAGAATCATAAAGGTTAAATCTTTTTTTTTAATATAATTGAGGACACTACAATCAAAGTGCTGATAATTGTATGTAATTACATGTTGGAGCCAAACTGTGAAGAGAAGGTTAAGCACTTCAAGAGGAAAAGGAATACAAGACTAGCAATTTCTCTACAAGCACCCCGGAGAAGGGTCATCCCACTCTTTGTACTGCCGGAGGGCCAGAAAACACTCTTTTGGTGTGTTCCAAAACCAGAAGTGGTCACCATTCTGAAAAACTGAACAGAAAGACTCAAAATTGTGGCCTTATCCTTTCATCCCACTGGTCTGTGAAGACAGAAATGTTGAAGGGAATAGGAATACTGTCCATAAAACCTGCAATGTGAGGCAGAGATTTTGTGCTGCTGTTTAACCCACAGTATTTAATATGTGGACATGTGTTCTGCACTGCTCAATTACAGTAGCTCCACACATTTTCATGGTTTGATGCCTCAGAATAGAGTATCTTTTAAAGGACTTCCTGAGCATGGCTAATTTCTTGCTGAATCAGCTAGACTGGTGGAGACTCAATTTTTACAGCTGTCTCAGCCTTTCATTCTAGAAAAGCTTCAAAATACTTAGCAGTGAATCAAACTCTATGGTAACTTATTCGTAGGTTTTTGCTGAAATTATAGTGTCGCTACAGCAGTAATTCCCATTTCCATAGCAAAATTCTGTTTTACTTATCCAGCTATTTCAAAGATGGTATCGGAGGGGATTCATTTCATCAATTTATATTTTTGCCTATAAGATCTTCTATTTTTTAAAACCTAGCATATTTTAAAAGACAATTACAATGTTAAAACATATCATTTTCATTTCTCAGCAATGCCAAAACAAAAAATAATTTCCAGTTACTGGGAATAAAACTGTAATCCTATTTGTTACTTATTTTTTCCTTATTTTAGTCTTAAGAACAGCTAAAAGTTCTACATGACAGTTTAAAGTGCAGAGCCTTACAATTTAAAAAAAAATAATCAGTGGTTTACTGTGTAATAAGAACTTCAGATCTGTACTTTCACGTAACGCTTTTCTGAAGAAGAGCCAGTTTCTGAGTTGCTCACGCTGTACAGTTCTCATTCACAGAATCCCATAATGAGAATTATTGCATAAATAAGTAAACATAGTATTTATAACTGACCATGAGAAAGCACTGCAGAAGCAGAAGTAAAGCAAATACTCTATCTCTGACATACATGGGAAGATTCCATCCACCTAAATCGTCATCTGCATTTTTCAGGTAATTTTCTTAAAAAAATAGCTAATCAGAACAATAAACCCAAACAGTGATGGACTGCTGAAGGTATTTGAAATCTGAACTTTATAATCACAGATTTTTTTCATAAACCTCTTGGAAGAGGTGGAAGAGTTTCCTACTATAAAAGTGTAGTAGAAATCTTCTGCTTTCCTCAAACCAGGACACTTTTGAGTCACAATTTGAATCACACAATTGTCTTCTGATTAATTTTTATGGACTCATTGCGGGAGAGGAATCTTAGTTGTGTCTTCAGGGAAACTTTTTTTTAATATATACATTTGGGAATACATTTAAAATTCAAGCTTCCATTTCTATTCTTGTAATTTCAACACTTTTACAGTAGCTATCACCTCTAATTATCAAGGAACTCCCACTAGTCATGCATTTAGGTATCAGAGTGACTCCAGTGGCAGCGGCTCGAACCCAATTAGTAGCTCACTAAAAGTACTACAAACTAGGCTCTTTGTTACTGGTATATGAAAGTCAAGTGTATCAATGAGAGCAAACCCTAAAATGCTTATAAGTAGCAATCTTAAATCACTGTGAAATAGGCATATGTTGCCGTTAACTTTCTGAAAAATAACTTTTTTGGATGTGAGCAAACATATTTATTATTAAGAGAATGGTTTCATAAGTATCTGTTACCCTTTGCTTGTTTTCCCAGGATTGTGTATGCATGTACATGGCTCTGAACAATTAATGATTTGATAGTCACATTCCAGGTTTGTCTACTCTGGCTATTTCTAGAAAATGCATTAGATGATTTTTGTTGCCAGCATTGTAATGACCCTCAGCTGTTTCCAGACTCTCTTAGGCTGTTAATATTTCATAACAAATCACACTCTGTGAACTGTAAAAATCTTTATAAGTGTGCTTAGAGCAACAGAACATGTTTCACATTTCAGCCATTATACTGATGGCCCAAAACACAAAACATCCAACTTGAATGAATCTTTCTTTTACCTACCAGATGCCTGATTCAGTCCCCAAAAGCTTAAATCAGGAGTACCTTCCATTATGTAAGTACTCCCATGCCCAATACACTTCAGGAGTTTATGCACTATCTTTGTTTGTTTGTTAGTTCCCTGTGTTGATGATCACTTATGTGATTATATATTTTATTGAACTGAGACTGGAGAGATCGAAGTTAGAAATAAATGAGTACCACTGAATATGGGTAAGTGCACAGATCTACTGAATTGTTTCAATAATTTAGATTAATCTTTCAAAAAGCAGGATTCACATCTGAGAAAGACACCTGTGGATTTTCGGAACTAGGTCTTGTAGATGATTGCAGTATTCTGAAGAATAGCTTCTTCTTTATGCCTATAAGGTGTGCGAAGCAACATATTATTTCTACTGAATGGGCAATAAAAGCTTTATACTAAGGAAGTTAAACATCTCTCAGAAATGAAAGGATAGTATTCATAACTTCTATCTTAGCTTACTGTAAAAAAGCTCATGAAACTGAATGATCAGCAAGAACTTTGAGATAAGTTTGTATGTTTTTATTTGCTTGCAGTATGCAAGACAGTTAAAATATTCTTTTATCTAAAGTATAATTAGGAAACAACTGCGTTGTGAACAGCTAAATCATTTAACTGCTTCAGCAAAAAAAAACCCTAATCTTGAATTTCATTCAGAAAGTTTTTGATCAAAGAAACTGAGGGCTGTAATTTTATTTGTAAAAGAAAGATTTTGTTTCTAGTATAAGCTACAGAAAACTTTATTTTGACCTGTACAAATGTGCTGGACACAAAATGTATTCAATAAAATGGGGATCAATATTTTCCATAGAAATTTTCACATTTAAATTTCCTTTTTTCCTTCTGAACATTTGAGGGTCAGTTTTCTTCCTTTCATAATTCCTTTCACTGATATCTTTGTCTTAGTGATATTCTTAGTGTCTGTGCATCTGGTTCATAAAATGAATGTATTTCTACAAAAGGCACCCAACATATTACTTCAGAAAGAAATTCTGATAATTCTACATTATTAAGACTCATAAGTACATCAATAAAGAGAAATTAATAAATTCAAATGCATTATGTCACAAGAAAAATACATTATGCTTCTGACAACTGTTGACTTATGGAGGCAGAAAAGATAAAATGAACTGGTATTAAGTAAAAGAAGATTCTGATCAAATCCACTTTGTTTTACTAAAAAATCAGTTTAGTAACAAGGTTAGTTTGATAATCAGAATAGGATGATATGACTGTTATAGTTCCTCTTGAATTTATGATACTGATCCTGTGATCTTAATTGACAACTATATTTATTCTGAGAATTAAACTAAATTTAAAAAACTCAAAGGTTTTATTCTCAAAGGTTCATGAGATACCTGTTTACTTTCTTAGCATATAAATGAACATGGCATTTAAGATATATAAAAGGTAAAAATATATTTTCTTCAGAAGCATATAAAACAAATAGGATGATTCTTAATTTTCTCCAGTTTAGTACCATGTCATTGTATATCTCCATTGACCTTTGTGGTAATGTCTGAGCTCTCAACACATTGGAAAACATAGCAGTGGCTAAATATGAGCTTATATTATAAATTATGATTATAAACACCAGTTAAAAAATAATCCTGCTTTGTTTTCATCTTCAAATCTAAGACCATTTCCATCTATTAAATTTTATCTCAAGTACTTAGAAATATGTTTATTTTCTAGAATTTTTGTGTACATATTAAAATCTGTACTATTTTCTTTTCTTTGGGAAATGTTTCAGAACTGTGTTTGAGTTTAATAAGAACATATTTCTTTGTTCTGTTTTATGGCATTTATCAAGTTATATGATTACGCTTTTGACACTTATGTAACAGTTACAAATTTTGAATACATATTGATATAAACAGGTAGGTTTAGCAGGTGAAGCAGTCTCCTCTCCCTGTAGGTGCTGTGGTGAGGAGAATCATAGCTGTAAGACTCAAGCAATCCATACTTACAATGATTTGGATATCTTCTTATCCAAAATATGTTATGTGAACTTAGATTTTCTGGATCAAAAGTTGGATGGACTGCAGATGGAAAGTTTTTTCTCCTTCACATGGTTTAACTGAAAAGTGTGATCATATATTGGACTAATTTCAGAAAAAAAATACAGTATGAATCCTGTGTGCCTTCCACATGGCTGAGATAGATATGTTCTGTGGCAAGGATATGCCCTCTGAGTTATTCAGGAGTATTTTTGGCCAATGACATGAAAAAGACTGGCCATCACTCTGATTTTTTCCTCCTTTTACGGACAGACTTGTGTGTAGCATTTTCTTATTTGTAATTGATCACATGTGCTGCCATACCACATTATACTATGTGTCACTAAGTTTAATTTATGTGGGAAGCATTTGTGTTGTATTAGAAGAAATCGATACTAGTGGTTTGTTGGGTGACTTGAATAGAACCTTAAAAAAACTACTTAAAAGCAACTGTAAACCACAGATGCCGTTTTGAGTAAACTAACAATGAGATGTGGATCTTTTTCTCTTCTTCTCCTCTGTTCACAGAAAGGTTGTTATTGCTTTTTTTTCGTTGTTAAAGTTTTTTATAAAAGTAACACTTTGTCCTTATAGAACAGTGAGTTTTCCATTGAACTTCTTTATTTACCTTTTTTTTCAGCTATGACCTAGAGAAGGTAAGGCAACAGTATGAAGCATTTGTACTTCTTTACCTTCTACAAGCAATAAATCTTCTCTCAATAAAAACAGAAAAACAAAATAAATAAACAATAAAATAATCCAGTTTTTCTCAGCTTCATCGTATCTTACCATTAGTATACAGCCACCTTTTGTCTTAGAAAGTGGAGGCATGTTCCATGGGTTTTTTCTTAATTCTGAAGAATAGTCCTCCTTGATGTTTGAATGGTATGCGTGATCAGACGTGACAGAAACATACAATGTTTCTTCCTGTGCTTGATACAAGAAAACTCTAATTAGCTGAATATTCAGTAACCACTGACTGCTATCCATACGCATATTGAAATTTTGTCTGCATCTTTTGAATCCCAAATCCTCTAGAAACACATTTGATTAATCTGAAACTCTATATAGCTGATTTTAAAAAGGATTCTACGTCCTTGAGTATTGAGACAAACTAGTTTTACATGCATTTGTGATACTGCAATTAAAATTTTGCTAGATACGTGATTCTACCAACAACAAAAGTGCTACAGGGTTTTGGTATGAGAATAATGCAGATTTAGAAAAGTAAGACAGACGTGAACAATTCTTTTTTTTTCATTTTTAATTTACTGTGCATTCAACATACATTGCAGTAAGGACAATTCTATCAAAGTAGTTTTGGGGCTGAGATCATTTATTCAAGAAAATATTTCTTGTTTTATACCCCCAACCAATTCCCATTAAGTAAATGAAAAGTCACATCCATTCATAAAAAAAAAATAATTAAGAATGTGTTCTTTAAAAAACATACTTATACAGACTATTGAGATTAATAATTCATGTGAACTGAAAACATAACTAAGGGAGGAGTTTGCTGCAGAAATTGAGAGATGTTTCAATTTATTTTTTTTATTTTTTTTTCCTTCGTTTTTCTGCAGATCTTTAAAATTCTGTTTATCACTTTTGTCTTCCACCCTGAAACAAAGATTTGTGACCACAGCAAATCTATAGGCACAGCTTACTATTAACAATCTCTATAACCATCACAAGAGAGGAGAATTTGCTAACAAAGCCAGGCTATGTATATCATTCCAGATATCTGACCATTTGGTACTATATTAAGGACTGTCATTTTGGGTTTTTTTTAATGCTTTCAGCAATGTGCAGAACTCTGAAATACTTCTCCCTTCTACACTGAAATATGTAATCTTACTGGTCATTATTTTAAAATTTCTGAATACTTTTGAGCACTGAAGCTCTTAGCATCTGTGGAAAGTGTTGCTAGCCACAAAATCCCACTCAGGAAAAACCTGATATTGCTTCCATGGAAAGAGAGTTGCTGTCTTCTACAAAGGCCTGCATCAGCTCTGTCCTATACTGTAATAGGAACATAAAACTTGAAGATGCTTTCCTGGTTAGAACTTTTTCTGCCGCATTTTTAACAGGGCTTAAGCTCTATTCTTAGGAAAACATCAGTCCTGTGTTACGATATATTTCCACATAAACTGATTTTTTATGAATCCCTGCATATTCTTTAAAGTACACCTAAAGTTCAATCTAATCTAGATGGCATCATCAAATTTTTATACCATTACTATAATTACATTTGCACACACAACTCAATTACCAAAGATATGGATCGTTACCTGCACAATTTGATTATGAAATTTAAATCAATATATTTGATATAATTACAGTTAAGGTTACAGTACATTTTGTCACAAACCACATTATACATTACTGTCTTGTTTTATGCATTTTAATAATTCACTTTAATCCAGTATACTTCAATAAAAAGAGATATTTTTCTTTTGGAGTAATTTCACTAAATGGGAGGAGATGGGAAAATATATTGTACATTAGCAAGTAAACCTAAGCAAGTTATCTACCCTGCATTTTGTTTTAATAATCTACATGAACATTGTTGTATTTTGTTAACGAAGAAATATCATTGCTGTGCTGTTTTATTCTGTCTTCATGGAAGCTGATCCATAGGAGGAAATTTATAGAAGGAGACATATGCAAAGTTAAAGCCAAATTGGGTGTTAACACAGAACATGTGCTTTAATATGCTTGTCCAGGTGCCAATGAGTGTCAGATTTGATTCAAAGCTTAAATTTGGACAGTTTTGAACTAGCAAATGTTTGATAGTGAGTAATTCATGTATGCACACTAATTCATGCATGCACATAAACCGTCTCTAAAATACAGTCATTTGGGGGAGACACAGCAGGGAATCTGTTTAGAAAATACATAGACTGCTAAAACAGATTAGAAACAGAAGCAATTCAAGAATATCCGTATTTCATGTTGATGAAAATTCTCAGTTAAGATATTCCTATGCAATTTCATTAAAATTGGGGTGTAATTTGGCTCAAAATGTTTCCATACTTGTGCTGGAACATAGCTAACTATACAGAACCACAAGCCTTTTGTATTTTGAGTTTTATTTTGTGACCTGGCATAGTTTCACTCAAAGTGAAATGGTTAGTCACTTGCTTCAAAAGAAAACATGAAATGTGTTTCATCTTAAACTTCATCTTAAATACCAAGGCGTTTTCTATAGCTATAAGCTTCTATCTCCTTTATAGATCAAATTATTAACTATGATTTAAGACTTAATAAGGATATTTAATAAGCATTATTAACAAACACAATAGTATATTTATGCTATGTTATTAAATATAGTATAACTCTCTGCAACTGCAGATGGTGACATTTGTGATATTGCAACCTCCTGATAGTCCCTGAAAACTATCCTTGAAATAATAATTTATTTTATTTTTCATTTGGATGACTTGTACTTTGGTGTCTTATCCAATGTAACAGACAAGTGGCAGACTAACCAATGAAAAGCCAAATTTTCAAAAAAGTATGTAGCAAAGACTATTTGAAAGGCTTTTTAGTTCCTTACTTATTTCAGCACAGCGAAGTTAATATGGTCCCAGCTTTGAATGAAGAACCATAATGCCTTAGAAACACTGTTACAACTCCATAATAACATAAAGGATACATGAATTGTAAATCCTACTGATTTTAATCCCTCAATAACTTGATCTAATTAAGAACTCTGTTCAAGAGGAAAGGCATTGAAAAATTTGCTTTCAATTAGAATTTGTTATGTCTGTTTATACAATCAACAGGCTTGATTTCTTTACTAAGATCTTGATCAAATCTTGAGTTAGGATTTCTCTCTTCTCCAGAAATCTTCTTCCACGTAACGGTTAAATCACTATGATTATGAAAGGTTATTTTGCAACTGGGATATTAAAAATGTGATGCAATTTCTGTTAAAAAAGAAAAAAAAAAAAGCAAACCGATTTTGTAGCACTTTTCTAATACTGATCCAAAAGTTTTAGATTTTGACTCTTAAAATCACCTTGAACCTAGGATTATGCCTTGTTTTCATGTTCTGCTATTCTTTTTTTTTTTTTTTTTCCTGAGGTCTTGATGTGATTTTTTTCTTAGTGGCTTTGGGTTTTGATATTAAGTATAGGAAATAAACATGTGTGTACATCCCAGTGATGTTTATGTAAAGAAAAGGCAGTGAGTGCCTGTATAGCAGAAACAACTCTTGCTTTTCCTTGTGGCCAGATTAGCTGCATACTCATAAAAAGAGAGAGAATGGGTATCTCTTTTGCTTTTATCATCGACAGATACTATGTTCTGCTATTTATTATTTAAAACACATTTCATATTCCACAGGGCAAGTTAATAAGCTGCTCTATAAGAAGAGAAACTGTATTTTTCCTAAGATTTATTATCATACTTTCCAATTGTGAATCTGCAGATATGTACTCTACTTTTTTGACCGTAGTATCTGATATCTAAGTAGGGAAAAATATAGTCTTATTCCAGGGAATGGCTTTCCTTGTCCTTAGTGAAAGATAGTTTAACAACACAAATTAAGTGAATTTTAAAAGATCAGTCATAATTCTATTTCTTTATACAACTATTTAGTAAACACGAAGTAAAAAGAATGACTGAAATCTATTTAGAATCTTTTTAAGTGGGAATATTGGAGAAAGAAAAAAATCAATTTTTCCTGCTTATCAGTTCATGTCCATGTATTAATTCTTCAGGGTTTACTCTTTTATCTGTGATCTATGTCCCATTAGCATCAGAGATCATGGTACACCAAAGAATGGTTATATTGTTATCTCGGGGTGTATCTTGGTGAGTCTTGAGTTGTTCAGTCATGACTTTGACCCTCAAGGTCTTTTAATGAAAAAACATGTATTTCTAGAGTTACAGCTACCTGTGGCTAAAATTGGATTGCTATGCTTTAGCCAAGTCTTCCTTCTATTTGAACCATATAAATTGTGACAGGTATTTTTTCTAGCTGAAAAATAGCTGCCTTATTGCAAGCCTTGATAGTATGAAGTACATGAAGTGTATGAGGAGACATTCATTGATATGAAAATCATGTTACATATATCAATCTTGTTCATCAGAGGTTAAGAGACAGTTTCATTTGTTTCTTTATAATTTTAGGATGTTACCTAACGTTTTACTTTGGCAAAAAAAAGAAACCTTCTATTCCCTAAAACATCACATTAAAATAGCTCTCCAAATTGAAGGAATAAATTATTCACCGTGATACGGAACAACACTGGAAAAAATATGCCATTGGTGTCCTGTTAAGGCTAAAAATAGCTCTGCCATGTTGTTCGATCTGGGGACCCCTAGAAGTTAAGCCAAACCCGTGTTCCCTTATTAAAAAGCAGGAGTTCCTTTAGACTTAAATATAAAGTCAGATTCCACAGCTTTGCATTTTATCTTTGTGTATCAGGCAGAGCAGGAGACAAGTAAAATAAATGAAGAAATAGGTTGTAGAAGTAATTCTCCTGAATAGATTCTGAAAGAACCCTACTGTATTTAGGATAGACCTTGAGCTGACATTTCTCCCTGGTAAATCCCAATTATCCTTAGTAAAAGCTGACCTGGGCTCTCCTGTTTCTATGAATTCAGAAACACAGTAGTCGTTATACACACTATCCAGATTTTTCCTAGATTAGAAGACTCTATCTATCACTTTAAAGAAAACACATGTAAATAGGCTAGTGCTAATTACAAACACTTTAATGACGGACACAACCAGGAGGCCAGCTTGTATTTTCAGTATTTACAGTGAAACCACCTCTGCAGGCAGAGTGGACACTTTATATTTCTAGGCATCTATTTATCCTGAACTACTCAGAACAAAGTTGGCTTTATGTCTCTCCTTCCATTCTAAAAAAAAAATAAAAACTTAGTCCAATCTGCTAAATTGTTCAGGCAGCCCACAGGTCTCAGGTTCACTGAGCTAAGGAAAGCAGTAGGCCATGGAAGGCTGCCCATAGACAGATGTTTGCTCTGCAAGCAGCTGTTGCAGTTTAAGATGTTGCTGCCACTAGCTATTGATTGCTGTCCTTCTAAAGGAAGCTTACTGCTCTCACTATTGTATGGTGGAGCGAGTTGCAAAACCAGCTGTGCTATTTAAACAGTTTAGGTAGATGGTCTGAGTTAACACAACTGATGTTACTGTAAATGAACAGGGGAGCGTTCACAAAAATAACTTTGCCAATGACTTGTGCCAACATCCAGCTGCTGGGCGGTAATGGGCAACTCTGGGTCAGTGGGGAGGGTGTAATACCTCAAACAAGCATGCCCAGATCAGGAAGAGGATATCAGGCTACAGACAAAGATCGCACTAACATCACTCAGTTGAGGCCTTTTCTATGTCAGGCTTCAACAAGTAGATATGTTGTGATGAAGTGCCTTATGTAAGGGTTTTGCTTGCACAAAGTTTGGCCATTATCCATTTCCAAACACATGGAACAGCTAGGTCACCATTCCATCAGCATGCAGCTTAGCTTTATTGTCTGGCTCTTTGTGACTTTACTTTGTTTCACAGACTAGCAAGGGTAAGGTAAAAGAGCGATTTTTTTTTTTTTTTTTTCAAGAAAGAAAAAAAGAAAAAGGGGGAGTCTCAAGATATCTGCTTCAATTTAAGATAATGCTGTGACTCTTGTTCCTAGTTGCTGGATTTTAAAGTAGTCTTAATAAAAGCAATTTTCTAATCTGAAATTCCACAGTCACACAAATAGGATACTTACCTTTGTTGAACATTTATTTCCTCCGCATGTAGTGAAATGATAATGGCTTTTTGCTTCAGGGGTATGTTTGTCTTATGTTAAGCTCTCTCCATATATTGATGAATGCTAATCTATTTTTAATAAGACCACTTTGGACTCAGTTGATTAAAATAGTGTAGGTAAGAGCTATGCAATAATCCAGAAAGCCTGATAACAGTCCTTGTTTAATATCTTGGAATCTACTTTAATTAAAGAAGTAGGGTCCAGATCCTTAGCTGGTGTAAAATGTCATTATTTTTAATGGAGCTATGCCAATTTACACCCTAAACGCCTGAGCCTGTGACTTTACCTTGTTTGTTTTTCCCTAGGTTTATTCTCTTTCACTGTTAATTAAATGTTTCCCGCTTTATTTCGTGAATGTCAGCTGACCAAAAAAAATTATCTCAACTATACGTGTACTAGCGATCAGATTTTCCCCAATGCATATTAACACCGACTTCAACAGAGGTTCATTATAAGTTTATTGTTCAGTTTGTAAGAGTTGAGAAGCTGGTCTTGAGGCTTTCCACTTTTTGATAGGCTTTGAAATAAAAAACTAAACTTGAACTTTAAGACCATAAACTATACATTTATTTTTTTTTTAAGGTTTGCATATTTAAGCTGCATCATCTACATTAATCACTATTCCTTTGTGCATTGGCAAGCAGAATAAAGATAGGGTTTAGCACTCTGTAAAATGGCTTAAGAATTTTCTCAGTAAAATTGAATCAAAAGTTGTTTTTCCAGTTTTTACGTGGGTACTGAAAGTTTGATTATAGTCTAGTACTCGAAGCAAAGATGTCCTCTTTAACTGTATGCCAAATCCTTTCCTGTGGGAAACTGTGCTAATCAAATGTGAGACAATGCTGTATGGAAAGGTAGACTAGAGGACTAGAGTTTTACCTTAGGAAGATTCTAGAACTCTTGACAGAATTTCATTATTCCATGCATTACAAAGCTTAATTTTGTAGCTATGAAAAATCAGAAAGTGGAGAGGTTATGGGAATCAAACTTTTATTGGGCTTTGTCTATTTATCAAAGATGATCACAGTTTCTTCGGAATGAACACTCTTGATAACTGTTTCTTTATAAATTCTCTGTCTATGACCGGCTATTGAAGCAACAGCTTTTCGAAGTGTATGAATCATTAATTTCAACAAGAAACAGTGCATACTGAATTAAATATAGGTTCTGTTAGAATTATTTGATTATGGATCTGAGTAAGCAAGTGGGGTCAAGATTACGGCCAAATAACAATCAAGTTCAAAATATTCGAAAATGGTAAAATTATTGAATTCTGGAAAAAGGGAATTCTGAAATGAAATGTTTCTACCACCAGGGCAGTTTCCAAGTGACTAAAACTTCTGGATGGCCCATCTTCCTACCTCAGTGAAAACGTCAGCTAAAAGAATTTTTCACATTATATATTAATGTATCTAGATTCAACTGCTAGAATGAAATCTTTGCCCATTGAGTTCCCCATTGACTTTGACAGGACAAGAATTTAATCTTTAATGTACTCAGCTTGCTCTAAAATCAGATAATAGGACCTTTTGGCTCATCAAGGATGACTAACCTTCTGATGCCTAAATATCATAGATGTCTATCTAGATATTTCCAAAACTACCTCTACAACATTATTAAATATACTTGGCTGACATCCAAGTGCACTTTGTCTACAAGACTACATGAGCCTTCTACACAAATTTTTCTGTGCAGTATAAGGAAAACTCAACTCCATTGCCCATTTATATTTTGAGAGTAAAGGGAAAGTTTAAATAAAGAGGGAAACACTTTTCTAACATCTAGAAGAAGTACAAGCGAGCTTTGGACTGAAAGTTTGGTTTGTGAAAAACAAATTTATAGAAATGTTCCAATGATTAATGTTATTGTTGTTGTTATTGCTGTTAATGCTACTGTTACTATTGCTATTGCTATTAAATTCCAGGAAAACTAGATTTCTAGAAATCGAATCTAGGAATACAAAATTCACCAATTGATAGAAGCAATGCCCATAATAGAATTTTTCTTTAATTCTAGTTTAATTAAGTTTAAAACATCTTTATTATTAGAAAATACTTAATTTTCAGTTTCCATTGTTGTTTAGAACTTTTGTCCATTCTGTGCAAATGAAGGTATATGACTTGCAGTCCTAAACACACAGATTATTACTTCGGCTGTCATCTTACAGGCAAACTCACACAGTAAGATCCATTGCATCTATGCAGTGGTCCAAATCTTTATACTTGTGTCAATAAGAATATAAATGTGTTGTAGTGTATAAATGGACTGATGACTGAAGTTACTTTTACTAGTTATTCTGACATGTCTTTATATTTTCTTTATTCCATTTTTTTCAGCTTCAAAAAGTTCACAGTTTTCTGTATCACTGGGGCCAAAACTATCTTTCTTTGGAGGAAAATATTAATTTTATTTTAGCATTTTTAAGCTTTTTAGTACATTTTGGGAAAGAAAAGATTTAGTGTATGAATCACATATCTGACTTTAGAATTAAGACTTTGATTTGCAACGCATGTTACTAAAGGGATAAAAATGCTCCTTTATGCCCTCTAATATTGTTATCTTAAATGCAAAAACCAAAATATGGTTTTACAAACAACCCCACAGCCAGAAGTGTATGTTGTTTCCTGACCACTCTGAGTACTCTCTCTTACAACCATTCGCTTTCAGTTTATGGTCCTGTTATGTTTTCAAGTATTTAGGAAAAACATTAACACTATCGTGAAATTTGTTGCTTACATTTTATTCAGACCATGAAGATTAAGGTAAAGAGTGAACGTAGGATCTACCTGTACAAAACAGGAGACTGTTACAAGCAGCCTTGACTCTTTCTGGACAGACCTCCTGATACAAGTTTGACCTGCTTACTCAGAGCAAATCTTCACACAAGTCACAGAGGCCATCCACAAAGAACACTCCTTTGGGATAAAGTCTAAAACCGTGTCTTCATTTTTACTGCAACATTTACATACCACCACTTTTCTGTATTTCTTCTTGAATAATGTCTTTTACAGTGCATTTTCTATTTGATTTAGTAAGTTGCTGAATGAACAAGCCCCCATTCTCTTAGCCCCCAGAAATGAGGGTGGAAATGTTAAGGAGTCTAGCTCCTCATTGTTTCATAATTGCCAGCTCAAGGGCAAAAGTGGGAAACAAGTATGACCAAGAATGCTTTCTTGGCTCTTTTTCCCCTTAAAGCTCTTTCCTTTATTTATTTATTTTCCTCCCAATACCTGCCTGCAATTAAGCTTCTTCTGAAGCCCTTACTGACATTTTTGATGGATCTTTTGAGTAGAGACAAGTAGAGTTCTTTTACTTTTCTGAATCATTTTTAGCAAAGAGACTCAAAGTAGTCTCTCACTGAGCAAAACAGATCTCTTCATATCATTATCCATACAAGGCACTTAGAGAAGCTAGGACAAACAGAAAATGGATGGAGTCATTTGCAGGAGAGCACATAAAATTGCTGATAGCCAGTGACATAGTGTGGTTACTTGGGAAAGTGATGACCATGGCATTTGAAGCTTATGATGGTTATGCCAGATTTTGTATAGTTTTTGACTGTCCAGGCCTCCATAATGCATCAGACCTCATTAGGGCAATTTGCTCATGTCAATTCCTGTTACAAAATGTGGTGGGCACATGGACGGAGCACTGTAATAGCAGCCTGTTTCAGAGACCACGCTGAACTATTCTGTGATGTGACTTGGATTTTATAAATAATTGAAAACAATAAGTGGCAGGAGAGCTAACAGCAGGAAGCACAGAACTCACTGTAGTCTGTGTGTGAGCAGCTCCCCCGAACTAAATAAAATCAATAATCACCAAACAGCCTTCCTTGGGTACTATAAAAGCTAAAGATCCCATATTGCCTTTTAAAAATGAAAACCAAGTAACTGACAGCAGTGACAGCTGCTGAGAGCATACCACTCACTGCCTGTTCTTAGTGCCTTATTCCTCTCCCTGTCCCCAACAACAGAAACAACAGATATATTGCAAACATGAATGACTGGCATTGCTGTCATATACAAAGAAGAACTCACTTGTTGCCTCGTAATTGGAAATGAAAAAATGGAAGCATTGCCAGCAAAATGTTGTTAATGAGGTACTCTGTGGGCTCTGATTTCAAAAGCTAAAATTTGCTTAAATCATAATAATAAGGAAGAATTCACTAGGATGCTACCAAGAATTCAGACAGCTCTTGATGTGTCCCTTACATCCCCATCTCATCCTATACATTCACCACCAACACCAACTGGGGATAATAATAGGAAGGAAATGTACTACCTGACTCAGTGCATTGTTGTGAGATTATTAATCACTCAATGTTTGTGAAGTGCAATGAAAATCAAATGCTACCCGTAAGTGTTAAATATTATCTTTTCTTAGACTTGCTCTCCTCCTCCAGCCTTTTGGCCTACTTTTATTCCCTTCTCTTATATTATTACTGTATATTTTCAAGTGTATATATCCAGATCCCTCAACAGCACATAGGATTCCAGTCTGCAGAGTGAGCTTGCCTTCAGGAGACAAGGTCTGTTCTACGAAATGTTTGCCTGAAAAACTTTTTACAGTCATTTGTGGTAGAGAACCCTGAATAAGCTTTTGCTTTACAAAGTTTTCCTTCCTACTATCCTAAAATTATTCTGAACAGTATTTGAGACAGCAACTAACCTGTTTTACGCTGAATGATTGACTCATGGCTACTTAAGTTTCTGTCTTTGTGCTGAGGTGCATCCCATGCTGATGCACTGCTTTACTGCTACTGAATAAGCAAGACAAAAACTACATTCAGTCTGGAATCTTCCTCAGACTTACTGATGTCCAAGGGCATCATAAATCTTTGCTTTTTAGAGGCCATTTGCTCTCCTTTCATGATTAGGATAGTCAACAATCCTTTCCCTTGAAAAAAGGAGCCAAAGATCTCAACCTCTTCTCCATCAGCAAGTGTACCTTGAAATCTCTATTTTAAAAGAGATTCTGAGACACTCACTCTCATCCAACTTCCACCCGTCATCTCCATTTTCTTGTTAGCATCCTTCTTTTGTGACTGGAAACTAAGGAGAACTGAGAGGCTGAGAACAGCATCCTCAGCCACTTCCCAGACTGCACAGGAGAGTCTGTTAAGTGCTGGAAGAAGTGAGCCACAGTAGGGGACAGCAGCATGCAACACAGAGCTGAAGAAAGGCTCAGGTGACCAAAGGTACTTAGCAAAGCAGGTAGAATCATAGAATCATAGAATGGTTAGACTTGGAAGGGACCTTCAAGATCATTGAGTTCCAACCCCCCTGCCATGTGCAGGGATACCTCCCGCTAGAGCAGGTTGCTTTAAGCCCCATCCAGCCTGGCCTTGAACACTTCCAGGGATGGGGCATCCACAGCTTCTCTGGGCAACCTGTTCCAATGCCTCACCACCCTCACAGTAAAGAATTTCTTCCTAACATCTAATCTGAATCTCCCCTCTGTTCCTATTTAAAATCATTACACCCTGTCCTATCACTAGGCTTCCTGACAAAGAGTCCGTCTCCAGCTTTCCTGTAGGCTCCCTTCAAATATTGGAAGGCGGCTATAAGGTCTTCTGGGAGCCTTTTCTTCTCCAGGCTGAACAATCCCAATTCTCTCAGCCTGTCCTTATAGAAGAGGTGCTCCATCCCTCTGATCATCTTTGTTGCCCTCTGCTGGACCCATTCCAACAGGTCCAAGGTGCTCCTGTGTTGAGGACTCCAAAGCTGGACACAGGTAGAGTGTGCAGAGAGGCAGTAAGAGAGATTAAGGCCTCGTGTAGCCTCTAGCCAACAAATTCTAGTGCCAAGTTGTGTCTAGGTTTAGGTTTAAATCGCACATGCCGATAGTTCTGAGTTACAAGGGATGTCTTGTACTAAAAATCTACCATAAACATTGAAGTAAATTGTCAGATTGTCAGATTATGACTTAAAGTTTCAGAATTCTTCTCAACGGTTTTGGCAAGAGGTTGCTCATTGCAATAAGAGAAGAGCTGTGATAAGGCTTCTAAGAGACCCCTCAAATGCTATAATTACAGACACTACAGTTTTCATTTTAAAACAGGCTAATATTTAAAAATTGTCACATATTGGAAAATATTTTTAATTTATTTTGTCTATCAACATGTACTCTGTCTAATTTTAAAGTTCCCTTGTTCTATCTCCTTTTCAAATTACACATCCTAAACAGTACATTCTGTTAATCTGAAATATACATGCTTAACTGTGTGTTTTTAACAGCTAACCAAAAGAGTTCTGAAAAAGTGTGGTTTAATATATAGCGAAGGCTTCTTTTGCCTTCTTCTGTATTATGGTTATGATGGTACGATTTTGCTTTAAATGAATAGACTTTACATTCTCAGAGCCATGTGCACTATGAGTGACATAGGGTCTATATTAGCTCCCTATCAGAAAAAGACAAATTTCCTATACAGTTGAGGACAGATGAAAAGAACTGCATCAGTCATTGTCCATTTTCTCCTTTCTCATTTCTCTAAGGCATTATGTTCTAAAATACAGAAATGTATTTTTTTTCTTTTTTCTTCCTGTCACGGTTTAGCCTCGGCGGCAACAAAAGCGCCATGTGGCAGTCCCTTGGCTCCGCCCCCCAAGGGTGTGGAGAGAATGAGAAGAAAAGGCAGACTCGTGGGTTGAGATAAAAACTGTTTGCCAGAGCAACAGGTATTGCAGGGAAACAGTAACACAGATGGAGGAGACAAACATGAGTACAATACCGACCGCCCCTCGCGCCGCGCCGCGCCGCGCCACCCCGACCCGACCGCCACCGACGCCGCTGAGATGCACCCCGGTGCCGCCCACCCATATATACGCCTGCGCCGTGATGTCACCACGCCCACTCCCGGTTGTGGCCCCTCCCCTCCCCGGCTAGCTCCCTGCTGCCCCTGGGCCTGGCACATACGGGGTGGAATAGCTGTGCCAGGCCCAGAGACAGGGGAGAATCAACCCCGTCCTTGCTGGAAACCAGGACACTTCCCCCCTCCCCAAAGTCAACCCTCAAATCAAGTCAGTCTAAACTAGCATCTTATTTCATGTATCTTCTGTGCCTTAGCAAGTGCAAGATATCAGGACTGTTATACCGCTATGTGATGGACAAAGCTAAGATCTGAAAAATCTCTCAATGATTGACAAGAGTTGAACTTTTAAAGTTCTCAGACCTCATTTGAAGGATTATCTTTTTTGTCAGACTTTTATCTCAGAATGGCAATTTTGGTGTTTGACGCATTTGAGAGTAAGAGTTCAGCTCTGGTAAAAGAGCTGAGGCAGTGTCCTTTCAAATATATCATGTCCAAAGAGTAAGCACATTGATACTACTTTAGCCAAACCTCCTAATTTTTTTCCATGTCCAGTGACTTCACCTTCAAGTAAATATCTACACACATCTACAGAAGTATAGGAAGCAGACATGAAGCACACACATACCTAGATAAAGTTAATTAGTAGCAATTGAACAATTCTTTATTTTTTCAGAATTTTTTTTTTCTTCTAATACATGTAGCCTGAGGCATAACCACATCTTATCCTGCCTGCCCTGAGATTTAGTGCATATTGTTGGGATAAAGTATGAATTCTGTTACTCCATCTAAAAGAGAGTATTATACACTTCATAAAAGACAATCTTTATTCCCTATATACTGGAAGAAAATTAAAAGGTTTGTCAGAAGATTACATGATTAGTTATGACCTAATATGCTTCTAAAGGAAAGCAGTGTCAGTGTCTTTTCACATCTCTGTGAGAGGAATTTTAATTTCACATTAGAGTACAAACAAGGACTTTTTGTTTGTTTGTTCTGTTTTTATATCTTTCATTTGTTGCCTGTTCAAACTGTGAATAGCCACTAATATAGAAGTCTTGGAATGCAAAAAGCTTTCATATGAGTTTCCCTAAAACAGCATCGTCTGCTTGCTTTCAAGAAATCTGCATACAGGTGAGGAGGGAATGGTAATTAAGATTAAAAGCTTTCTTTATTGATTTCACATCAATCTTTAGTATTCTAATTATACCACGAAGCATTTTGAAGTATCTGTAAGCTAGAACCATGCTGTTTGATAGTTATATCTGCCCAATGGATGGAATCTTTCAATGAGCATAATAGAAATTACTCAGATACCTAAGAAATATATGTAAAAGTTTTGAGGGATTTATAAACTTCTGATAGTGTCAAGGGTGTAAATTCATTGAGAACAGAATAATTCTTGCTGCATCAACTTGCCAGTTGTCAGCCCGGGAAATTATTCAGGAAAATTACCAGTGGCAGTTTTCAATGGACTTCCAGCCCAGGAAGCTGGGGAAGCTGGGAGATCTAACAGCAAAGGGATTAAGCCGTCTGTACTCATCAATTTTCTGTATTCCTCCCTGAACATCTGCTATTGGTTGCTGCTTAGGACAGAATATTCAGCAAGGTGGACCTTTGGTCCAACACAGTGTGGTTCTTCTTACATTTTTATGTGCTTGGTAACAGCAAGCTCTGTCGCTGTCGAGTTACATAAAACTCCACTGTGGATTTATGTTCATTTAAAAGAGAACTGGGGGGAAAATTTGAGGAAAGATCTTTCTCTCTCACTCACTGTCTTTTCAGAACATAAGCTCCTGCTATGAAACAGCTAGGCAGTTTCTTCCTCAGAAGAGTTGTATGCAGCCTCATTTCAGCACAGCATCTAGCACCTGCACACTCACTGGTTCCAAAAGTCAGCTTGGAGTAAGTAATGTAATGGCAGTGCTGCAGCCTGAGTGACAAAGATAAATTACCGTATGCAGTGGTAACACAAGTTATGTATCCCATTAATGTGAAATAACATAAAAGCATGGCTACCATAACAAGAAGCTGAGTGAAGAGGTAATTAAAATGTTAATCAAGGACAGTTTGGTTGAGCTTAGCTGAATCACATCAGTGTGCTGATCCCATGTGTTTTCTACCTCACAGCAAAAATCAAATCTAACAGCAGAATGCTGAATTTTGAAATTTTTCAGAAACCTCCCCAACCCAATCAAAGTCAATGACAGCTATTGTAAAGTAACATTCACTATGAGAAAGAGCGACTTGTGCTTTAAAAGCCACAATAATTCTCTAATAATTAAACAAGAATTTAAAAAAATTAATAAACTCTAAATTGGAGTATAATTAAATACATTTAAATTTAATCATTACTGTAAAGGCATTTTAGTCAATCACCTTATTGGTCAGTTTAAAGAAAATATTGGAAACATTTTGTAAAAAGCAAAGGATCTGTTCTGTAAATGAAAATACTCTGTGCTAGAATTACTGCTGGAGAACAGAAAAACACCATAAAGACCATGTGTCCATTCAAATGAGCTCAAATTTCAAATGTGGGAATACTCACAATGAACTGCTTGCAAACAAGCTAAAGAATTATTTGCAGACATTATTTGGCAAATTTACTGAATAAATTATTCTCTATAAATTATTCACCCAACTCTATTACTTACCCTCATCAGGCATTAAAGCCATCGAAACTTGAGCTTTATTGTTAACCATTATAATTATGAATTATAATTAATTCTTAACACTGTTGTCAAGAGACTGCAACATGACTGAAAAGTACACAACATTCCAAAGGTATCAATGGCACAAATAATTCCCCCAATGAAAAACATGGCATTAAAATAGGCTGAAAATAAATCACCATCAATGAGTAAGCAATATAATAATTTTCTACTAAAACAATTAACATTTCAAATGTTAATTCTTCTATTCTCTGCAGCCCAGAAAACAATGATTCACTGAGCCTGAGAAAGCTGCAAGCAAATCTAACTGGGCAACACAAGGGAAAAAAAAGTTCCTTTGGAGAATTTACCTCCTATCTCTTTGTTGCAGTTGTTGGGCAATTTTTAAAGCATTATTTACCTTGTAGCTTAGCGTTTTTGAGAAGCACACTTCATAAACATCTCTGAGGTTTTATATATAAAAATAATGTTGAAAATTAAAGAGGTGATACCTTCTACACCTGTTCACTGTTGTCATTCCACCTACAAAAAAGGCATGAATGCAATGTTCATTTGAGCTGCCACCCATCCTCCTCTCACTCTTTGTAAGTAAAACCCACTGTCTGTAGACTGGGTTTCTTTGGTTCTTTACAACTTCTTCCTGCAATAGTTGTATCCAAATTTTACTTCTTTCAGATATCTTTTTTTTTAGTCTTGCTTCTTTCAAATTGTGATACTAACAAATATTGCCATTTCCTTGCTGTAAGTGTTTGATCTAGAGTTCAGAGCCCATTAAAATCTTTTCTCTATTGTGTAATGCCCTCACTACTATATTTCCAGTTGAGATAATCTTGTCATAGTAATTGCTGCTGTCATCATCGGTATTAAGGTTCATTTTGATTTCTTTTTGAGTCTACATGTTTGCTTAGCTCTTCTAGCAGCATGACTAATCAGGACATTTGAGATCTGAGCTTCAAGGTTTCAAGTATTTGTGTGGTCACTTGAAATCTAGAGGCCATGAGATGCTTCATACACTGTTTAAAGAATCCTCAGAAACACAACTGTCATTGCAGTTAATGTTACAACAAAACTTCTGATTACTTTTAAAGCCATCAACATTTTGCTGCATGTTACCAGCCATTTTGGCATATGCAAGCACAGCACATTTTATTCTGCTTGCATGAACAGTCATGAAACAGAGCTTTTTAACTCACACCACAACATAACTAAGTATTCTACAAGACAAAAAAAAACCTTCGTGAAATGTTTCATTTGAGGAGATATTTTTACCCTTTATTCCTTTAAGTGTAGTGAGATAAATCTATCAAGGCAATGCCTCATTTGGACCCAATTACCTTAAAAAAAGCCACTAGATATCCAACACTAAACAATTCTCAAATAACTGGAATACTACTACTCTTATTTTGCCTGTACAGACAGCAAAGACAGGAATATATAAAGGTATCAAAGTGGTTTAGAGGCTTTCCTACTTTTAGTAGACAAGAAGGTACCAATAAGTACTACAGCTTCCATGAATACATAGTAAAATATTCATAAAGTATCAGTCAGGGAAATCTGACTTGTTCATAATTAATTAGAATACATTTGATACTTACCTTTGCTAAGAACTGTATTTAAAATAAGCGACTTGTCAAGCAACATTTTGTATACAAACTGAAGGTTAAAATAATTTAATACGGGCAAAACTTTCTTATTCTTATGAACTACTATGACTTTGTAAAAATGTGAAACACATCATCTGTCACTACCATAACGTTTATTTTCTTGGGGGGGAGGAAGGAGGAAGGACCATGTTAAGTAGATAAATGCATCTTAGAAGTTCATGGCTATGCATGTTGCTTGAATGCAGTGGCAAACTAATTTAGTTCCGCTTGTGATCTTGCAATAATTTCTGTCAATCAGGATGGCATTAATAAAAAACCTCAATCTAAACAGAAGTGCTGTGCAGCGTGTATAATGTATACACTCATTGAAAGAGGCTGAAAAGATTGCAGTCACACAATTAGGGTAACATTTGACAGCTTTAATCACTTTGAATCTCTTCACATCACTTTTAAATGTCAAAACCACCTCCAGAGATCTCATCAGAACAAAGCATTACTTAAATTGCAAATGAAACTATCCAAATTCAGCACACTATTATTAAAAATACAAAAAAAAAATGCCCCACATTCTTTTATGAAAAACATTCATAAAACATTCTATGATGCAACACTGAAATGAGCAAAACAGGAAACAACCACGGCTCATTAAAAAAAAAGGTATTAATGTAAATTTACTCTCCATTAGCATGTCACAGAATGTTATTTTTCACACTGTGCCTTGCTGTCTTCCCAAAGCAACCAGGATTACTTCTTCCATATAAAAAATTATGAGTATTTAAAGTATGATATCCATGATATTTGGTGAGGAAAGATAGATGGCTGTAAATAGGTTTTTGTACTGATGTCATATATCAAAAGGCTGTTTAGTCTTTTCATATATGTTCTTCTTTGTCCTTTTATTACAACAGTCGTAGCTGCTACCTCTATGACGTATTGCCACGTATTCTGTGTGACTTATTTGTATACACAATAGGAAGTGATATATCCTTAGGTTTTAAATGTATCCTTTAATTCATTGCTTTCTCTGTGTTCACTGAACCACACTTTTGAAGAATTTAAAAATGCGGTAATATGAAATCTATTTCTAAAAAAAAAATACTTTTTTTAGTCTACAACATCCCAGTTATCCAGTTATTTTCTATGATACTACTATTTTAAAATTGTTAGTTCTTTTCCCATCTAAATCACCACCCAAACAGATATAAAAATGAGGAGAAAAAAAATCTGTTTGTGTCAGTCTAGCTATTACTCAGAAGCTATTCCTGCAGTAAAGCCAACAGTACTTTATACACACCATTGTACTCTGTGATAGCCTTTCAGACGGGTAAGAAAACCAGCCACTAGAACACTGAGGCCCTAAAGACAGATCTACAGGTGGATCCTTCTTGTAATCCTTTGAAACTCTCTTGGATGATCTTAAGGTGGATGCCCAAGTAAAACACTAGTCCCTTTTTTATATTTTTTTTTGGTACAGGTTCATGATTTCCTAGTTTTGGAAGATGCTGAGAAAACCTACTGTGTCCAATCTGATTTTATTGGAAATTATATTTTCTCAACATTATCAAAAATCAAGGCTCCTGAAGAGATACTGAAGTGCTGCCTAGCTGACAAACATTAGATACTATTTTGAAATAGTCTTAAATACGTGGTTTAATTTTATTATTCATAGCATTAGAATTAAAAGCCAGCTTTGCTGAAGTGTTGTATCCAATTTAACTAACTGTTAATTTATGTTCACTGTGAAGAATGAAGAGAGAACAGCTAGAAAGTTATTCCTGTTGAGATATATAGGCATCAGTTGCTGTTGAAAAACATCAAGCACAAGATTAAAAACTCAAGAATCATTTCACCAATCAGTAAAATTTAAACAGCATCTAGTTTGAAAAGAGTACAGCTGATCACTAATATATGGACTTGTAGCCAGGAGAGACCACACACAGTACGCCTATTAACAGGTCACCGAGTTTCTTTCTCTTTTCAGTGTACCTCAGTGCAGGGCAACTAGTTTTCTCGCTCAGCAAGCAACACACAGCATGTGCAACTTTGAAAAATCCTACACTGCAGGGAATATTTTGCAGAAGCTACATGATAAGATTACCAAGTGGCTTACTCCTTGCTCTCTTTGTCCTTGGGTTTACTGCCTCCAATGATGGGGCAAATATGGTACATGATATAAAAGAAAGGTTATTCACCTAAGTTCCACATTCCCTATGTCATGCCCTGATATTAGGAACCAAGAGCCTTCATATTTCTAGGTTTAAGCACACTTTCCTGCCTTTGTAGACAGAGTACAATTACGTTACCTGATTTTTGTAACAGACTTTACACCTTGAGAAAATTGCAAATGTTTTGTGACCTATTCTTCAACCATGAAATTCAGTAAAATCTTGGTGCTGTTGATTTCAGTGGAGTTTCATCTATCACATATAGGGTTAATTCTAGATAACAATACAAACCAAGTTCTATTTCTTATACTACTGTTTTCTTGTGTGACCTTGTAGGAGTCATTTTACCTGAGAGGACCTCACTTCCTTCATATGTAAAATAAATGCCCAGAGACCATCAATATTCCTCATTTTATTGTCCTGCAAATTTCTTAAATCAAAAGATTCAAAGTAAGTGCAAGATAATGCTCCAATTATCAAATATACGGTGCTGACCAGAAAGGATCTTTTATTCTGTTTGGGCATTTGTAGATCTGAGCTGTGGCACCCGTTCAAGCTGCAGTCTGGTTGTTTACTTTCTTTATCTCATAGTGTCACATACAGTAGCATGTTTGAAAAAACACTGAGGTGACTGGAAGGTCCTCCCACAGGGACAAACACTCTAATGTGAACATATATTATTCACTAGGTTATAAGCAAGGGAAGGCAATTACAGCAGAAAGAAAGAAATGCTGCAGCAGTGGCAGTGTTCAGTGTGTTGCAGAGCGAAAACAGAGGAGTATTGAAAGTCAGGAGTTGGATAAACTTATCATCTGTTACTATCACAGTATTGACCAAAGGCCAAACAAGTTTCAAGGCCTTGTTAAAGCTGATCTTTACACACAGTTAGTAGAAAGACAATACCTGACTTAAAGAGCTTGCAATCTAATCAAAGGGTTATTATGAGACAGCCTTTCCGCAAGGGGATGAAAAACCACAAATGGATACAGAGGGGCAAATAGAGACAGCTTGTCTGCTCAATTAGATGTTGATTCAACGTTCTCAAACGAGCCCTGAGTGACACAAACAACACTGGCATGGGGCCACTCTTGCTTGTGGCCAATAATCAAACCAGAATGATGAAACCTGGTTTCTAAAACTGAGGTCAAAAAGGGAATGGACTTAGCAAATTTGTTGCAAGAGGAAGGCAAGTGGCCAGTGGTTTTAGCCAGATGTTTTAAACTTGATATATCGTCAAGGATCCAGTAAGCAGACTGCTTGCTAGTACACTGGTGTTACAGAGCGTAATTACTTCCTCTGTTGAGGAGTACTGTGTCATTTGGCTAAATGACAGATTTACAATTTACTGTAAAAGACCGTCTGGCTTTCTTACTTTGCTACCTACATAGTTTTGCTAATGTGACTACACTGGCCTTCGACAACAGCTTGTCAGATTTATTTCGTGCTACCTATGATCTGCACCGTAAAACTTCTGATCAGTACCTGAAGCAATGGAAGTAATGCTGTGAAAATAAAAAGATTATAGATTTTTCTGTACTGTGACAGAAACTGTGGCTCAATTAGGACCAACATTCTTTCTCAAAGTTCTTGGAAAATATGCATGATAACTGTTTGTGGAAAACATTTCTTTCTTCTCTGGCTTACTTGCAAAACTAATGAAACTGCTATGAAAAAAATTAATCTGATTTAAATGAATTATTTTTAATGCTAATTGGCGGGAGGTTGATACGATTTTGAAGGAAACCTGAAAATCCAATTGACTTCTGGTGAAATATCATGAATTTCTAATTTTCCTATGTAAAATATATACTTTGCAACTCACATTTTTTAAAGGTAAAGCCTCTTTCAAGGATGTACTTGCCTATTGACACGCTTATTGCAGTCATTCAAACTGCTCTTTCCCGTTCTTTTTTTCTATGACAAATGCCTAGTGTTATCAAATGGCAATAAATGTTTATTCCTTTGTTAGCATAGTATTTTAAGCATCTGTGTGTGTTTATACAAAAATTAAGCTTTTTACTCATCAATTATAATTCAGAACTCATCTAAGGACTAAAAAAAGACAAAATTATTAGCAAAAGAACCAGGCATGCCCACGGCTGATGTCCTGGTGAGGAGGGAATTATTTTAATAAGTGTGAGAAAGAGGTTTAAGAATCTAGCTTTCCCACTGGGAAAAGAACTGAGCACAGTATGAATCAAAGTTCTAAAGTAAACCAAGCAAGATAGACTGCTATACCATTTAGCAGGCCAGCTCTTTAAGTTATATTATCCAAGCTTTCAAAATGTAAAGGGCCTTTCTTCAGGGATGAATTATGGATATCATGTTAAATTTATAACCCGCTTCCATTACAAAGACCTATTTTAGCCTCTTGTCTAATTATGATTTAGAAAATTGGTTTGGCCTGAAAATTGTCTGATTTACTCTAAAGGCAAAAGAGAATGTTTCTACAGAGTGCAAAGATAATTTATGGCACAGTTTTTCAGGCAGAGGTCATTCAATTATTTCCCTGATTTAAAATTTTGTCTTTTGTCTAACATTTCTTTGGCTCCACCTAGTTCAATTATAGCTTACTGATATCTCATCAAGTCTACACTTTTTTTTTTTCTTTTTGGGGTGTGTTTTGTTTTGAAATAGGAAGATGTATTGAAAACTTGTGGATTATACTTCATAAAATGATAATACGTACTCATAATTATTTTTCGTAGCCTTTTGTTTTGTAGATTTTGTTTTGTATCACAATTCCATGGATCCAGGGAAAAAAGCTTTAAGGAGAAGAGAGACTGAGGTGTTTTCAAAGGATGGTGTGTATGTGTACGGTCTTCTATTATCTTATTGAAAAGCAGGGGGATGTTGAGCCAAAACCTGCTTTTGTGCATATGCCTAATGCAATTACAGACATTTGCCTAATTATTGATTTAGCAAAATTAGTTAAATTTTAATGCTGCAGCAGACATAATTCTTACAACAAACTTGTGATAAGGCCAGTTATCTCAATGTGAGAAAACAAAGTTCAGTTCTGCCTGAGGAGATCTGAGCTGTGTTCTTGAGCAGGGAGAATACGTGTGGGAGGGTTTTCAGTGCCTGCTGTTGAATGAGTTCCTCATTTGAGGGATTAGTTTGTTTTTCATCCAGTCAGAAAGAAGGATCGCCAGCAGGAGGACAAGAAGACCATCAGAGGAGGGGGAAACCCACAAATAGAGAAGGGAGATTAAGTTCAAATTCTTACTCTTGTAAGCTGTAAATAAAAAATACGTATCATAAATCAGAAACAATATTATTTTCTTTCTAGCTCAGTGGTTTAATAAGTTTAAAAGCCCATTAATTATTATATATAATTATAAAATTACTCTGAGCGATGTAATTTGCATTTGCAATGGAAAGAAAGATTTTAGGATATCAATGAAAACAGATTACAAAAAAAAAAAAAAAAAAA
>VXBW01003242.1:3104588-3114761 GCA_013400375.1 Thinocorus orbignyianus | reverse complement strand
AAGAATTTTTTTTGCTGTTTTTTTTTTTTCAATCATGTCTAGAATACAAGAGAAACATCCATTTTGGAATTATGCCAGCAGTCAGATGCTTCCTGATTATAATTGTAAAGTTACATGGATGAGATATTCTCAAATGTATGTAATAGAATTTTAATTTTAATTTCATAAAATGAAATACTTCTACAAAGTGGGAGGAGTTGACTAACACTATGCAGTTAATGCAAAAAGAATCTGGAGCTAATTCTGTCATATAAAACTGATCTCCTTTAGGTGCTTCCTATACCAATACTGGTTGCTTGCTCCAAATATCCAACATATTTTTTTTTCCTAATTTCCAGTTCCTCCAAATTTGGATCTCATCTCAATGATTTCACCAATCACGAGGAAAATTATTCTTTGTCTGGGACCCTAGTGCTCCACTGGCAATCCTGAAACAAATGTTGCCAGGGAGGCTCCCAGAGAGAAACCCAGACTCTCTTAGAAGGTAAATTACAAATTGGAGACAACCGCAAACTAATCAAAATGTAATAGGAAAATAATTTCTCTCCGGTCTCTGTTTGTCTATGCAGTTAATCCAAGCTTGATTCAATAATACTACTTTATGTTTCTTACGGACAGCCCTTGTCAATCCACACAAATTATTATTTGAAGCTACTTGTTGGGTGAACTCTGTCACAACTACCAAAAAAAAAAAAAATAGAGAGAAAAGAAAAACATTCTTTAAAGCTCTAAAATGTAGTCTACAGAGCAACCTAAGGTGACAGGTATAAGGTAGTCTTCACATATTTGTGAAGCCATACCATTTATGTATACAAAGATGTTCATTATGTCAGGTAGAATGTGAATTTACAGTCTCTTTAAGCTACTCCTGTTAAAAATCTCCCATCAAATTATATATTAGAACAGAAAAGCAGAAAAAGCACCTTTAGAATTTCTCAAAATGTGTGCAATGTGAGGTGGTGAACAGAGTTAGACCTGCATTTACATCTTCCTCATATTTTCCCTTAGAAAACTATCCTTTCAACACTTCTTGTAAAAGGAATTTTTGTTTTTTTTCAACAATCGTTGCCATTATTCATACAGCTGCTACCTGACAAATTGTAAATGCTGGATATGAGTGACTTGATTCAAGGTGTAAGTGGGGCTGAAATTTGGGGAAGAGGGTTCATGAATTCCAATATTATAAATAATAAAAGAATACTTGCAGGAAAAAATACATTGACAAAATAAATTAGATTGAAAACCAAAACTCAGCCATGTCCAGAGGACCAAGCATTTTTAATTATTAGTTTTGGCTTGGTTTATTTGCCTGTAGTGTCTCTGTGATAGACATAATAAAAGTTTTTTCTAAAATGTAATGTGTGAGTGCTCAACACTTTGTAGACTGCTGTAGTCCCCTTTTGCAGTACAGCTGCCATTCCTTCTCTCTAGTTTTTTCTTCCTTTTCTCTTAACCCTGTGCAGCATTACTTAGTGTAGGGTCTGCCAAACAAGAGGTGAGAGATGATGGACCCCCTGAGGAATGAGAAAATGGAGAGGTTGACTGCACACATTGCACATGAATAGTAGGAGGAGACGCTATTCTACTCTTGTTCCTTTCTGCCATCTAAAGGTATCCTCTAAAGTAACTTAGCATTACATAGTGCTTTGAGCAATGAACTGTGAGACAGGAAACCTGGGTTCTCTCCCTCACTGAATAATTTTGAATAAATCACTTCCCTGGACTCAGTTTCTCAATCTGTAAAACACTCATTATGACTGTCTTTTGAAAACTGCTTTACAACGTGTGGCTGGAAAACAAACTAGAAGTGCAATTTTTTTTTTTTAAATCAGCTCTTCAGTAATGTAGCAATGGAAAGCTGAGATAAACAACGTGAAGGGAAAAATACAAATATTTCTAGTGCTTAAAGACTGCCCCATGTGAGAGTTAGCTTGGACATCTCTCTATCCATTACACAGTTGTCCATAACCTGCTTCTCTGGTCATTATAATGGATAGTTGGTTACAGGCAGCTATGACTTACAGAATGTTGTGGTTTGCGCTGGACCGACCGTTCACTGAATGAACAACAGATGCTCTGAACAACAGATGCTCTCTCTATCCTCTCTCCCCTTCAGAGAAGGAGAGAAAATAAGAGAGATTTATGACTTGAAAAGAAACTTAACTACTTTAATGAAATATTAGTAGTAAAATAATAAAAATAAAAGATAATAAGAAAATAATGAAATATATACAATATATACAAAACCCTATCAAACTCACAGGATTATGACCACATCATCAGCGGGCACTGGGAAAATCCCAGACTAGACCCAGCAATGGATGGGACATGGATTCTGGATCTAGATTCAGGAATGCACTGGTCAGAATCAAAGGTAGGCAGGCAGACAGTCCTCCTTGGACGACAGCCATTGAAGACTAACCCCTTTGATCCCTTGACTTTTTTACTGAGTGTGATGCAGATGGGATAGAATACCATGTTGGTCAGTTTTGGGTCACCTATCCTGTCTGCTCCTCCCCACAGGCACAACCCCTTTATACTTTTCCACTTCCA
The DNA here is from genome assembly GCA_013400375.1 of Thinocorus orbignyianus. Taxonomy (NCBI): domain Eukaryota; kingdom Metazoa; phylum Chordata; class Aves; order Ciconiiformes; family Thinocoridae; genus Thinocorus; species Thinocorus orbignyianus. The sequence goes on along the minus strand of VXBW01003242.1, from coordinate 3,112,208 downwards.
ACCCCCCAACTTGGTACAAAGACAGCTGACCTTGGCTGTTACAGCAGTAAGTATAAGGAGGAGCCTCTCTGCATACCATTTTTCTGGTTTTCACTATACATATTAGACCTTATCTGCTAGAAGCCGATACTGTCTGGAAAATATGCGATTAATTTCAGAGAGTTAGTTATGAGAGGATTAGTTGTAAAATAAAATTACTACATTTTGTGTCCTCAAACCAGGACACAAAATAAAGAAGGGAGCAGTGAGAAGACAGAAGTACAAGGACAGCTGCATTTTCTAAATGATGAAGGGAGTCAGGAAGAGAAGTTTTGCTCAAATTTTGTAGCTAACAGAGTGATTCTGTACTTCTGCCTCAGCAGCAGATATTGGACTTAATAATCAAGTGGTCTTTCTGATCTCTGAATCACAAAATTTGAGCAGCCTTTATCTACTACTTTTACTAACAGTAAAAATCTGCTACTGTATGTTCTTCTCCAAGATTCATACAATTATAGGATAGTGTAAGGAAACACAGAAGTCCTTGCGAGTAAATGCATGCATTAATGAATTAAGCTAAAAGTGTGTACATACAGGCTGCACAAAAGTTGGGACTTAGGAAACGGCAGTCACTGCAAGAAGACTGTTGAGTCCAATATCACTTTCATCAGGACAGAAAAAAAGAGTTCAGTTCTGAGTCTGGAGAAGGCATGTTCAGAGGGATGGTGTTTTTAATTTTTGTCTTGGATGTCTAATTTATTGTTATTTTTTAAAGTTAAATACAGTACCCAACTCCTTTTTCAGACTTTACTATTAGTCTCGCTGGCTACATCTGTTCCTGCATAAATCCACCCTACTGATCCCTTGGCCATGTGGTGGCCTGGCTCATATCCATGCTGCTCAAGTTTTCATGCCCTACAAAAAGAATGCTTAAGGTTGACTGTCTATACTGCGTATCAGCAGGAATTTGTCATGCTGTTCTAACTATCTCATTATCCTTTACTTGGCAATACAGGTCCTTCCCTGTACACTCCACCGTGACTCAGCTGGCAGGAGAGCAAAGCCTGTGAAGACATTGTTTGAGGAATCAAGTTCCCACAGAGTGCCAAATATGGCACAGGTCAACCTACACTGTGTACAGGGTAGACCATCTGGCAGACTGACCTCTGAACCATGCCTGGCAACTATGCTGAATGGACTGCTTGATCCAAGCTAGGCTGGAGCTGTATTGCAGCATATATGTCAACAAAGACACATACATTAAAGGATTATGGTCCTCGTGCAAAATGTGCAATGAACAAACTTAACAGCATGCATACATATGCGGTGATCCACTGTCCCATTCCATTTGTGAAGCAATATAATAGAACCTTCCTTACTCATATGCTTGGTGGGGGATAAAACCTTGAATGGCTGTGAAATGCTCAGAAGTCAGTGACTTTGATTAGTAGCTTTCATTGGGTTTTGGCATTCCTGTAGATTAAAGGATCAACAGAAGACAACTAAGAAAGGTCAGCCTATTGTGAATGTATTCCTCTCTGTTTTGAAGGGATCTAAACCAGATCAAGAAGATTCTGTTCAAAAAGACGGAAAAACACTACATGACAGAGACTTGATCTGGAAGCAGCACAAACTCACACATAAGCAGAGTCTTAGTCAATTTGAAAGAAGGTGGATATGAATAATAACTCAAAGAGGAAGCAGTAAGGATAAGAGCTGACTAGTTATAGCTTAATGCTTTGATATATCATCTCAATTTAAAAATAAGTAATGATAAATAAGCAATCTCTCAACAGACAACCTAAACATCACTTTCTGACTCATACTTTTAGTAAGGGATACAGTAGAGGTGGTTATTTTTCTTTTTAATAAATTTAATAAGAATATTCCAAAGAGAAACAAGAGGAAATTTAGCCTAACACATTTTTAAAACAAATGAATGACTTTCATTTCAATATTTAACATGTATGCACATGCACACACAAACAAAATGCTCCAAAGCTGACAAGAAAATAGAGAAAGAGACAAAAAGAAGTGATAAAATAGATGAACGTGTATAGCCTCACAAATGAGAACGTTTGGTCCCGGACACTGAAGAAAGGTGGAAAAGGGATCTGGCAGTGAGGTTAAGCTGGTTGGGGCAGCAAATTGGGAAGATGCCAAGATGCCTTCATCAGATGTACTGGTAGCTACACATATCAAAAAAGTACGACAAATAACAGTGAGTGGTTTGGTCAATAATTTAGATTATAATAAATTTAATCCAAGTTTTAGTAGTACATGAAGGAGGCAGAATGATAAAAAATCTTGTGGGAAAATAAAAGGAGAGAAAAGAGTATTCTAAAAGAGCTTAAATGTTCAGAGAAAAGATCTGAGAGGAATCCATAGTTTTTGCCTATGGGGACAAAAATGGTGTCCAGTGTCACACAAAGAAATGGGAAGAAGATTTTAAAGAAAAGCATTGATTATATTAAAATTAAAGATTGCAAACTGGAGAAAGAGGAAAGTACAGTGTAAGATAGAGTGAAAAAAATCCCTATGTTGAGTAGAAACTAAGATTTATTTGGATTAACAGTCTGCAGATGTTCTGTAAAATGAAGAGTTTTTTCGATTGTCTTTTTAGTCTCTTGAGGACAAGCTGAAAAATTTTGCTAAAACAGATTTCTGTGTTGTAATAGCAAAAACTTGAATGGTTTTTGAAAAGTAAATGATCAATGGTTCCCTTGTAATCATATCTGTTCTGCAGGTAGTGCTTTTACTTATGAGACTTCAGAAAAAATAAAAAATCTAGCATCACCGTTCATACTTTAAGCTTACTAGAAAATAATGACAAGTATCTGAAAAATCACCTACATGATTCTCTGTATGGAACTACCTCTGATACTGCAAGGAACAGAAAGAAGTTGTAAAGGTTTGAATTATTACACAAACAGTAAATTCTGAAGCTCTGATCATCGGGTAGGATTTTAATTACAAACTTGTGGTTCAGACCATGTTCACCAAAATGTTTGCAAGGTCTTTAATAACTTTACACAATCCTGAGTGGTTTGTAACGTAATCAAAAATCTCGAGAAACATATTTTAAAGTACAGTCAAACAAAACTTAGTAATTTGAGTTAATTCTTCTTTAATTAATATAAACCTGAAACTGAAAGACAACTAAAGAACTCTAAAGAACAAAAACTCAAAGAAGAATTCAAAAAAGATAAAATTAAATACATACAGACTTGTTCTTTTTCTTTCTATCTCAAGATAAACTAAACAACTCTTTTACTCATTAAGTACTCTGAAACTAAAACTCTGAAGAAGCTACAGAAGCATTCAGTATGCTAAATTTATTCTTCAGAAATATTTAGGTAAATATAAACTCAAAGCTGATTTTCTTTTAAAAATTTCTTTCAAAAATTTCTTTATTTTTTAGTCAGTTCCACAAATATTATAGTTATCATGTTCATGCTCTCAGACTACCATGGAAAATAGTCTACAGCCATTAGAGAAAAGGACTGCCACCTGTTGCTTTTTATGTATAATGACCAAAATACACAAGCAAGTCATTTAATGTAGTGATGATGGCAAAAGGGATATAAAAGGCTATCTATTAAGTAGGATAAAGATACCTCCTCATTTCTCTGAAGTGTCAAAAGAAAGACTGAAACTCGATTCACTAGGCTAACAGAAGTTCAACAATCACCTAAAGGAAGGTAAATTATTCCTGAATCTCAAACGTGCTCTGTACAGGTGATCCCTGTCATCATACTGTGTATCATTAATTTTAGTGTTCAATATAGCTCTTCATGATGGTAGGTGCAAAATGCAGATAACAGTCTTTAAGATACAGGCCAGATTGTAAGGTCATTTGTTCAGACTTTGCTTTCATTAAGTATAGGAAGTCCCATTGACATTCATATTGTTGACAATTAAACCAAGTAACCACCAACCATGCATAAGGCAAAATTCCTGTGTTCGGTTCCCACTGAGCTGCATAACTTTTTACATGACATTTTTATTGTAATTTAAAAGTTTTATGTGTATTCTCCTTGTGCATGCCAAAGTGGAACTGACTTTCTCAAAGTTTATCAATGCGAAACAGCTTGTTTAGCAAATGGAGCATCCTCTCCTAGGTTCTTTTAGTGTTGTACTGTGACTTGTGCTATGACATCCTTTAATTCTTATTTCATGCCTAAAATTTAAAATTAGATATGCTCAGGAAGTTGGCAAGAATTTTTCATTTTAAATGTTCTCTGGATTTTCTTCTGATAAGCATAGTAAAGTTGCAGTTGGGACTGCATCTTAAATGGTTGGAGGGCACACTTTCAACATTTGACTGAATTTGCAGCTAGGATAAGGAATGGCCCAGTAGCAATGATGAAAGCCACATTTCGGTATCCTGGGGAAAAGGAACATGTCTGGTCATCTTCATTTTTGTTGTAAATGGCAAAAGTAGAACTATTTCCATCAGCTAGCATGTACAGAATAGTTTATATATTGTTATTTGCCTTCAAATAAGGAAAATATTTTTATAGTACCATCTTACAAAGTTCATTTTCTGAACTTACTCTCTAAAAAGAACTTGCAACTACAGTAATCAGTGAATGCCACTAAGGTACGAAATGAAGTTTAGGGGTTTTTTTCTCATTGCATAGGTACTTAAGCATTACAATGGGTGGGCAAAACAGAAGAATGACTTTTGCTCACTACTGCAAAGTATGTGTAAAGAAAAAATGATTTGTTAGTCACAATTCTCATGAAAATGTCAGAATCTATTGAAACAAAACATTTTGTTAACTATAAGTACTGATTTTTCAGTTTATGGCTACAGGGAAATAATCTTTTCTTGTACTAAGATTTACAGATTTAAAAACATTTTATTTACCTTGAAAGACAATTTTTATCTTTGGTGTGTTTTGAAAACTGAAGAAATAAATATTAATACCCAGGCAATTACATAACTATACTTGCTAACATTATCATTAGCCTTACTGATTCATTACTGAAGTCGAATTTTATTAGACTCTTGATACAACATTTGTCCTGGAAATCAAACACTATTGTTGTCTTCATGAGGGAAGTGCCTCCAGTAGCCAAGCTTTAACCTATATCTGCTTGTATCTATCTACACAGCCTCTGCCTCTCTCCGCAGAAGTGCTCAATGCCAATCTGTGTTGTGCAGGGGGAGTCAGGTGCTGGTATTTCTAACAGAACAGAGGCTGCCCTAGGTTTGAAAGCAGGCATTGCAGCAGCACAATACTGCACCAGAGCTAATCAGCCCTTTTAAAAGATGTGTGGTTATACAGCCTCGAATTCAGTGCCACACTGAAATTGGAAAATATTTTTGTGAAATGAGGGAACTAAGTGGTTTTGTGGGTATCAGTGTAGAACTTTCACACACTACTACGCTGCCTTCAGAGCTATTTGGGGAAAAAAGAGAGGCTCCAATCTCACAGTAGGTTGCTGGAGAAAATCGAGTCATCTGGACTGGCACAGACCAAAGCAATTCTCTCAGCTTCCATGCTGGAAACACAAGGAAAGATTATTTAATGTTGTCTGAGTTCAGACATAGTCTTGGCCTTTAGGAGTCAAGCCTTACGAGAAGTAGTGAAATGCTGTCTGCGTACAGAGGCAGAACATTAGGCTCCAAAAGCACATGATTTCACACTCAGTGGCACAGTCAGTTAAGCAGCTACTGCCCACAGCCTTCCACTCAGATGTTGCTTTTTCCACGGTGTCAGTATAGCTATGCATATGTCACATGGAAATGCAGAGTGCAGAAATGGCATGGGTATCCCTTTTATCCCTTTTTGTCTTTGACCCTGATTTCTCTGGTGCAGTTCACTGTGCAGCCACTCACCTATACTCACACAGACACAGAATGGGAAAAAGACTGGGCAAAACTTATCAGGGTGGGTAACGGTACCAGTTTCCCAGGCTAACACTGCTCCTTTTATGAGAGAAAGAAAAAAAAAAATCATTCTTTTCATCTGACTAGCAAATAAATTGATAAATATCTTTCTAGAAATTAGTTTATTAGAAGTCAGAAACAATTGTTACCTCATACCTTTTGATAGTTATTCCCAGAATGCAGCAGAGAGAGGAAGTGAATGAACATAAACGTAATTCTGTGCTTCCCAGCTGCTCACAGCAGGGCTTTCTGCTCCTTGAAACCAGTTACTAATGTCTACTTTTAAAGGCCAGTGCATGACATCACCTTTTCTTCTCATGGATATGGATAGTTTGTGAGTCAAATGAATGAAATGTCTTTCAAAGCAATTGAATAGCCTGTGGACCCCTAGTGATCCACAATGCGTGGTACGTTAGTCTGGCTAATCTTCTTTTAACGGACAGAGGTTCTTCTCTTTATTTTAGTGAAATCACCCATTTTGTAGTTAAAGTAAGTGCTTACAAAAATGTTATCCTAATTGTATTTTGTAAGAAAATGGAAACCATCATTTTACCTTGCACGGATATTATGTTTAGTTTATCCCGTTCAAAGTGAAAACTTATTAATCAAATCTGATGAGACAACAGTATACGTTTTTCTGTTTACTTTTGTAAATCTGTTTGCACTAGCAGGATTATTTTTTTCTATTTCTGGAAATGGCAAAAGAAATAAGCTAAAAACACTCACAAACAATAAAAGGAGATACGTAAAGGACTTAGAGACAAATTATTTTAAATACATGCTTTTGATAATATATAGAGCCTTGCTTTCTGCTTCATTTAAGTTCTATGTCACCTCTTGAAACATTCTCTTCAGAGTACTAAATGCTTTTTAATGTTTTCATATGGCAATCAATAATTATCAATTATACACTTAGTCATATAGTGCCAAACCCTTTCATTTAATACTTGGTTCATCAATTGTTCATATATACATTCTGTCAAGCAGTTTAATGATATGATTGAATTGTGTGCTATTGATTTTCTATCTGTCAAGTTTATGCAGTGATTTGGAAATACTGGGCCTATACACTGATGTAATTTCCTTGACTTCAATAGAGTCATTATTCTGTTGGTGTAAGGGACTTGATAATCAGATTGCCAAACACCTGGAGGGAAATACTTTCTTGGTGAGGGTATAATACTGCCCTCTACAGTCTCTTCACCTAGAAAGATTAGGTTCTAGTTTCTTTTAAAATGTAAGGAATGACTTGTTTGGTGTCGTGGTTGATTACATATACCCTAATTATGCATGTAACCTAATTGTAAACTAATCTATGTGATCCTTCATGGTTTAGAAATATATGGGTTAATCATGAGACAGATGGGCATGCCAGAATTCTGTTAAAAAGATGCCATCAACTTTAGAAAATCAAAATAAACCAAAACCTGGGCAGGGAATTGAAAAGGAGCAGATCACTGTGCATGCACACAATATTTGCAGTGGATCTGAGAGTAAAACCAGTCAGTTCACTGATTATATACCTAGTACAATAAAATTAGCTAGGTCAGTTAGACGTTAGCTAGACCGCAAACAAGAATAACGAGAATTTGGAACAGTCAGCATCTCTTACAGTACTCTATTTCTAGATTGCTAAATATACACTCAAATAACTGAAAATGTAAACACTAAAAACAGAGGAAAAAGAATATCACAGCTATATGTACACATATATATTCTAAAAAAAAAAAAAAAAAAAAAAA
>VXBW01003242.1:3091799-3104575 GCA_013400375.1 Thinocorus orbignyianus | reverse complement strand
AAAAAGAAAAAGAAGAAAATAATTTCTCTCTTGGTTACTTCCTTATTTCCTGACCTATTAACCTTCTCCCCTCCTCCTGCCAAGAAGAAAAATCCCACAATAAGAAAAAAAAAAAAAAAGCCCACAACTAAACAAAAAGAACCCCCTCAGCCTCTACATAACTGACAACAACTTTGAATGACAGCGTGTGGAGCAAAGGATATATATTCAATCACCTCAATCTTATAATGGGTTGCTTTTCATATTCAAATAAATGCCCACTAATAAATACCAGAATCATAAATGCATCCCACAAGGAAATCTCATTAAAACTTATTCATCCCATCCTTCTATGTCTTCTCCAAATGTCAGAGATAAGATCAACTTTATAGTACTCCTAGAAGATTAACACGTATAAATTTTTTTGAAGCAGTTGGGCAAGTAAATCTTTGTCATGAGACTTTTTCTGACAAGACCTCCCTCATATTTAAATTATTTAAATTATAGAAACTAGAACTTAACTAACATCTTAAGTATTCCAATCGTCATAGTAAGATGCATGTAGAAATTAAATCTCTCATTCTTCTAACAAGCTGTTAAGGGCTTCAAAAATCAGGGTTGCCATACAGTTCTTCTTCAACTGACTACATTTTTAAATTAAAATGGGGTAGGGGTGGAGGTATTCCTGAAACTGACTAAAGGAAGAAACTTTTAAGAATCTCCATGGATTGCATACACAAGGGAGACCAATTTAAGGATTAAGGGCAATGTTCAGACCTCATAACCATTTACACAACCAAAGGGGGAGCTTTAGGGAATAGGAGCAATTCCATTGAGATCATCAGGTATAACATCAACGAGTATATATCTGAAAGCAGAAAAAATTACCAAAATCGTGAAATCTTAAAAACTGTGCAAGTTCATAACAGGTACTCCAATCTTCTTCTTTTTTTTTTTTCTCTTAACATATTAGAAAGCAGCATCCAAACTATTTATTAAGACCAGTACTGCTAATACTGTCTTTGTTTTCATTTGTCTTAATTAGTTTATAACGTATGTGTGTGAGTTGGGCATATTAAGAGGGATGTGGGATTAGAGCTGGGGTCCCAAACCTTGTATGTTATGTTTTCACTGGGTTATAAATACACTAGATGTATTTCTAAAGACAGGCAGTTTAAGCAAGTAGTATAACACAGCAGCACCAAATAATGTCAATAAGGGTTGAAGGGTTTTTGAAAAGGAAGATTTTCATTGACCTTTGGAAACATATTACTGAATCACAGCTTTCCTTTTCCTTTAATCAGCTGCTTTATGTCACTGGTATTTTACTAGCCACTGCTAACAGTAAACATGTACACACAGGAAAAAGGGCACTACTGAACTGCTGTCAGCATTATAAACAGATAAATTTATAGAATTTTCTTTGAAATCTAGTGAACATGACTGTAGTACATTTCTAGAAATGGGTCTACCTCAAAGTTCCACCTGAGCCTGCAGCTATTAAGGTTATTCCAAAATATCTGTATCCCTTTGGGCTTGAAAGAAGACTACAAATCTCCTAACAAAAGTCTATCTTCTTATTAGGAATACCTCCCAACTGTAGCTGGTCTAAAGAAAAAACTTTCCTGCTACTTTTTGCTACTATGTCCTAAACCAAGATTGGTAGTCATGGGAAACACGGAAAAAATCTGCTTTTCAAAAAAGAAAATAATCGCCATAAAAGGCAGTGACTTGACAGATCTAAAGATTGATATTCCTTACTTTTGTAAAACAGATCATTGTAACTTTTAAGATTCTAAACTCATTGCAAGGAGGTGATAGATACCTTTATGAATCCAGGCCTATGTGTATGGGATGTCAAATATATCCAAGCAGTTTAACAGTTTTACCTTAACTCTGAGTCAGAAGGGGCCACCTCCAGAGCAGCAATGCAAGTCTGCTTCACTGTGATAGGAATTCTGTAATAGAGACATGCAGTGCTGTAGCATCTGTGAATTGAGGGTACAATAAACAGCAAAACTTTCTGGTCTCTAGCTGTTCAGCAACAATTTAAAAGCAAAGATGTGCTAATCCCATATCATCTCCATGCTATCACTTGACTCCTTTTTGTACAAGGTATAATAATATAATTCCTTCTAGAAATCATGTATCCTGTGGTGACAAATACAGAAAAACTACACCAATTCCAGTCCTGGTCTTTTACTAAACTTTCGGACACTTTCAGGAAAGTTTTGCTTAGTTTCATTCCTTCTGAAGCATGTCTAAAATCCTCTAAAGTATCATCTAAAGTAAATCAGCTAAGTATCATCTAAATTGTGGTTCTCCAAGGTCAGTCTAGTCATTGGTTATTCATAATTAGGTGCCAAAAGACCTTGTAGCATATTAAAATCAGGAAACAAAGCAAGGCAAAGCTATAGAACTCTAAACAACTTTAATTAAAATGTAGTATCATGTCATTCTACTTGAAATGGTTACAGTGAACATCTATGTATGTCCACTGAAATGCATGCTAAAATATTTCATTGCTTCTGAAGTATTACAAGCATGAAACATCCTTCTAATCATACTTACAACATGATTATATATAAAAGCTCTGCTTGTAAGAAACATCTCAGTTTTAAATATGTCTACGGGATTCAGCAGGGATTTTGAAATAGCATCTGAAAAATATGCATGAAAATCCAGAAAAAAATCATCCAGACTACCAACACTGTAGTAACTTGAATACATCTCAGCATTACTAGACACATGATGTATNAAAAAAAAAAAAAAGGTTGAAATTTGCTAGTTTCATAAAAATAGCTTATCTCTTGCTCAAAATAAAAGTCTAAGGTTTGGCCAAATTTTGTAAGTGAGAATGCTGAAATGCTTGAAAGCTTCAGTCTCTGGAGAACATATCTCTGAGTAAACAAGACCACTAACCTCTGCTACTATACTCTCACTTAAAAAGTATTCAAAGGTATCACTAGCAGGAATTTGAATATTAAGAAATGTTTTTTGACTGAAAACTCTGCTCAGCCCCCTTTCAAGGTGACAGATTAACAGGTAAATGCAGTCTAGATATTCTTGTCAGTAGATTAACTGTCCTCTGTAGCTGCAACACAGTATTTGTCTCTGGTACTAATGTACTTAATCTGTCTATCTAGTCTATCTATAGATTTATTTTGTAATTATTCACACAAATTTTCTAGTAACGTAGGCATGTACTAAATAAGTTTGACAGAGTTTCCTGTAAACATGTGGTTTGTACAGTGTTCTAAGATAAATGCACTGTAAAAGCCAACTGAAACCACTGCTGTGAAATCTTATTCACTGGGGCAAGAATGAGAAAGTTGAAAATTGCTAGTAATATAGAAAAATAACTCCAAATGGTTTAGTTTTTTTCTGCACTTTTTTATTTTATTCTAATTCTCTTGTAAATCAATGTGTATAAAATAATTTGTAGAGATCTTTTTAGAGAAAGTACTTGAAGTAATGATGATGTCAAGACTTTAAACGAAAGGATTAATTATTATATACATTAGGTTATATAATGGTGTTATGCCATTCCTTCTATTAACTGGAGAGCCACTTAGATGTGTTTGTCATGCAGTAAACCTACAGGTATTTGGGTTTTATGTGGAGCTGTATAAGTAAGGATCTGCTCCCAGAGCTTCTTTTTTGATCCTAGCTATTGAAACATAAATAGCACAGTAAGGCATGTCTCTGCAGTTCTTTTGTGCAGAATAAGTTGTTCTTTATTTTGAAACAACAGGCAACACTTCCAAGGACTGGTGTACTTGAATCAGACTACTGGCAAATCAGACAGTTTGTTGCAATAGGCAAGATAATGAAATAGCTTCTCTCTGCTTTGCATTGGCTTTGGCTTTGCTGCCACCTATAGAAGTGGCAACTGGAGGGTAACCTGTGTCCAATTTCTTTTCTAGATATTACTCTGCACTACTGTTTGATTTCTCTTTCTTTTCTTTGTGACTAGGTCATCAGGGTGGTAGCAGAACTAATTTTTTATCCTCATCATACTTACCCACAGGAGATGCTGTGTTATTTTACCATGGCTGATCACGTTTCTACTTCTTCCACCTAGTACCTAACAGCTTTGAGAAGTGGCATACTTCATTTTGCTACCTATTTGAGTGCATAGTTACTGAACTAGAACAGACAGGCAAACATAAAAGGTTTCTTGGAGAAGCTGTGTCTAGTCAGTAAAAGATTATTATTCATATTTAGCACAGAAACACAAAGAAACAAGCCTTAGAGAAATATTCACGTAGTGTAGTGAATTTTTTTAAAAAAATAAATAATTAATACTAATATAGATAATGCTGGCCACTTTCAAACTCAAACCTCCTCTACCTACATGAAGCTGGTTGGTCAGATGGCACCTGACTGTGTAAATGATACTGTAAATGTGACATATATATAAAATTATTTTTTTTTAGTAATGGATTGGTTTTTGCAATGGTATTCTTCTAGTGACAAATATTCTAAAGCTACACAATTCTTTATAGCTTAGTTTTCCTGTGTGCTTGGCAGCTGAAGTGCACAGGTGGGTAAAGAATTGGTGTAAGAAAACTGTGTGGCCTTTTGGCCTAGTTGACACTATAGTGCATCACAGAAAATGAAAGAAAAACTTAAATAAAAGAAGAAGCTGATACTGGCCAGCCATGCCATAAATCCCAAGATAGGTGAAGATACTTTTCTTTACAGAATCAAGTATTAATTAAAGCTGAAAATCTGTGAAGAGAGAGTATGTCTCTATTACAGGATTCCTTATGAATTCTGCAGCAAATTCAGACTTGACAGAATATTATAATATCACATCATTCATATTCGTATAGAATAGGATTCTTTATGTTGGTTTGAATGCACATGTATTTCAGGTGTGAACCTACCAAAATAATAAGGATAATTTAGCCACCCTATATCCACTTAAAGCCAGCTGGCGCAAAGTGATCTTGTGCATATACAATACCTGTATCTCAAAAAAATTTGACACACAAGAACACTGTCTTAAACATATTTTTTCTTTCAATAGCTCCCCTGACTTCTACCCCTTTCAGCCTCCATTCATGTAGTTTCTACTCAGTTACCATGTTTGCCTGACTCATTTGCTTTTCTTCCAGAAGACAAGGTGTTTTCTATATAAAGACTTGGTAGTGTCACTGGAAAGACTATAGACATACAGAGTTGATCCTAAAGGAAGCAGTATCAAAACTTCAGTGGACTTTTGACAAAACTGAAAATTCAGGTCATGTTTTTAGACCTGGACCTCATCAGCAGCAACTTTGTAGTTGCAGAAAGATGTAACTTTGTCTTGAGCTTGTCTTGCCTCCATTTTAAAAAGACTTTGCAGTCAAATTAACTTGTAATTAATAGAAACTTAGATAATTTTAGATCATTTAGCTATAAATGCGACAGCAAAAAAACCATATACAATTCTGGAAACTATTTTTTTGTCAGCTGGCATTCATTCTTACTGATGATATTATTTTATTTGGACTGCCATAAATAAAAAAAAAACCTAAAAATAATCAATTCAATGAATCTATATAATATCCATCAAGTAACTGCACATAACAATCATTTGTTCTCATCCGCTTTATCAAAGGAGTACTTTGTTGATCAAGGGATTGGCAAGAGCTTGTCCAGCTTTCTTCCTGGAAATGAGTATGAGAATGGACAGACAAAGTAAATTACTGACCAAAATAAGGATGACATTATTAAAAAAGTTTTAATATCCATTTGGTTTCCAGTCCACGTATTAAGAACTCCATTTAACAAATATACTGATTACCTGAATAATAACTTGCCAAAGTATATTAAAAAAAAAATCACACACAAAAAAAAATCTTACTGTAATATGGTTTCAGGGAAATATGGATGAAAGGCAGATGAATCAATACTAATAAAAAGTGTGGATGGAAACTTTTGAAAAGAGTTTCCAGCAGACTGTAAGGGAGCAGACAATGACAAAAACTTGAAGTAACTTGGGGGACTGATCTTTCCTCTCTGGTGGCTTTTTGTGGAAGTTACAAGAATGTTTTTAAAAAGAATTTAACCTCAGTATTGTGATTTCTTTACACAGTATCCATCAAATCTTCTCTCCCTCCTTGGCGTCCGTGCATGTTTTTCTGTGCAATATCACTCATTTCAAAGCATCTGACCGTTAGAAAGACTATATTATGATTCATGTATTAAGTTACAATACTACTTTGCAAAGCCTATTTACCATGTATCTTTGATAATGTAAGAATCTTCATACTATCAGTATCGTTATTAAAATGCAAACTACAGAAAGATTCTGAAAACTACTGTCCAGAACTAGAGCTTCAAATAACTTTACTGACATGAACCTTTTGCATTGAGAAATATTGAATAGAGACTACCATAATATTCACTGTTTCAGTTTGTTTTCTTAAGAAGAAATTTAGATAAAGACTTCCTGGACCTCAAGCAAACGGGTTTCGTTAATATTATTGTATTACTTCTGACAAAAAAGAATGGCTTCTGTGAGAGATTAGTCATGACAGTCCATCATTTCATATTTTCTCTCTCAGATAATCTAATAACTTTATCCACTTCTATTCTTCCATGATTTAGTGTAGAAGTGATAATACCGTCTTCTTTCTTTTAATTTCAGGTCTTTTGGCGTCACTGAAGTATCAGGGTGAAAATAATTTTTTTGTTGTTGTGTTAATACTGAATGACCATTTGGTTCAATACTTTATTTTATTTTCTCTCCTTTGAAATAAAAGTTGTCTACATAGCTTTACTTACATAAAAGTAAGAAGCCTTGGTGATTTTTCTGTGAATTGGTATCTACTCAACCTAGAACTGTGAGTTGTAAATTATGCTTTATACAGATCTTTGTCTAGTATCAGTGAATAAACCACATTCTCCTCAGAGGTCTCATTTAAAATGTAATCCAGAGTATCAGAAAAGCTCTAAGCAAAATGTAACATAATAATACAACTAAAGCCATTTTCAATAAGTAAGCACTTCTTTTAGTTTTTGTTTTCCCTTCTGAACAAAAGCAATGTAGACAATTATTTTAAATTAGGTAACATGAGAATGTTATTTGTGTAACAGAAATAGGTTTCTTACTGTAAATGACTTTAATAGATCTTGTTCCAGAGATAAACAGAATCAGTCTTGAAAATACTGGGTATCTACAACTGCAGGTATGTCTGGAGGTTGGATGGTGAAACCAACTAATTCTGCTAGTGAAGTGGTAAAGATATGGCGTGGGAGTAGCTCCTTAGAGGTTTTTAACTGTATCTGAAATTACAGGTTGATCTGAGAAGTTACAGATGCTTCATCCCTGGAAGTGTTCAAAGTCAGGTTGGATGGGGCTTTGAGCAACCTTGTCTAGTGGGAGGTGTCCCTACCCGTGGCAAGGGTTTGGAACTCGATGATCTTTAAGGTCCGTTCCAACTCTAACCATTATATAACTCTGTGAAATGTAAAAAATCCCCACAACCTCCTGCCTTTATCAAAACTACTTTTGGACAAGCTTTTATTGACTTCAATGGACTGTGTTAAGACTGTGTAACTGCAGTTGATTTGGTTATTGAAGTGAATAGATTTATGCAAGTTAAGTAGAACTCTCCAAAAGTGTCTTTCTTTAGATAATCTATAAATATTGCAGAATTATTTTTTGAGTTTTCCAACTTCATTCAATCACTTACATTATTTTTTTTTTCTATGATATGGACAAATATTTCAACATACTAAGTGCTGCTGCATCAAAGAAATTTGACTAAAAAATTACCACACTGACAATGAACAATGAATTCCGTATAAGAAGCAGATCACAAACACATGGTGAGTCAGGGAAAGTTGTAAGAGTATCTACATGGAAAATCTATGTAAGAGGATCTGGGCATTTTCTACATAATAGTGATGAACTGTGAAGCACTACCACAATCCATAAACTGGACACAAAAAACATGACTTCCTTTATAGAAAATATCAGTAAAGATAAGGGACCAGGACTAAGACTTAAAGTACCAGGAACCAGATTTGACAACTTAATATTTTTGCTGCCATACTTCTGATATCTGATGCTCTTCTTTAAACTAAGTCTCCTCTACTGAGCCTTTCACTTTGCACATTTCTTGACTGTAAGTAAAAACAAATATAAATAACAAGTAAAACATAAAAAACCTCTTAACCCAAAAAATTAAACAATCCCAGATATATCAACTTTAAAATTTCATTTATCTTAAAATAACTTTATAATTGGAATGTTTGCATTTTGTAGTGCCAGTATAAGTAAAGTAGAGTAAACGAAACCCGTGGAAAAATAAACGTTAAGACAAGAGGACAAAGAAGGAGAATAAGCAAAAAAAACAGAGTTGAAGATGTTTTAGAAGGGGGGTATCCACTGACCTAGATAGTATGAGTTTTGGTGTGAGACAGTAGAAATTGGGCAAGATGTTTAACAAAAGGAAGAAAGAGAAAGGGAAACTGTAAAAATACATACACAGTAAAAGAACAGATTAGTTTAAGTAGGTATGGGTGGTCAGGGCACAGAAAGAGACACAAAAATTAAACTGTATTTCAAGCAGTTTCCTCATTTTCCTGTGTAAAAAGCCGGGGGGGGGGGGGGATGTGAAAGTAGAAAACAAACAAACAGAAAATTAACTTAACATTTCAGCAGACACACAGGAGAAAAATACAGACAAATTTTCATACCATATATAACCAATATAACTGATAGATATAAACATGATTTAAACTTGCCCCTGTGACATAGCACAGAAAAAGGGTAAAAAAACTCACATGAAAGAAACGTTAAAATCAGGCAGAACTTTAAAGAATTGTGTTTAGAAGTGCCTCTGAGGTCCATTGCTGAAAAATTCTTCTTTATTGCTAAGCTTTGTTTTGTTTCTGTGCATAGGTATATTCAGCTCTTCCTGTACCTGAAAGATTTAGGCTAGATCTTCAAGATGACAACCAGCGGTAGCTGCAGAGAAATGGATATACTCATTATAAGTGATCAGGTTCACAAACCAGAACTATAGTCACGTTACCGTGGACCATTTAAACACACTATACAGTCTGAATGGAGCTGTGTTTTATTTCCAATAGCATCTACATTGTGCAGTTAAAGCTAACAAGTATTTTTGCATATATCTTTACTAGCTATGTATATTTAGCCTTAGAAACCCCTTCCAGGACTTCCATTCAGCATAGCTGCTATTAATCGCAGTTGTCACTAACTGATTTCATGTCATTGATGAAGCATTTTGCAGAATACTTCAGTAATGCTTGCAAGGGTCATAATTTTTCTTATTTTGATTTAACTTCATTGATCCTCTCCTCAGAGGAACAGCACCCCTCACAGCTTTATGGGACCATTCAAACAATCTGAGAATGATTTATATTACCCTTTAGGAAAAAGACATCAAGTCTTGTTACTCGCATGCTGAGATTTTCTCTGAGATCTCAAGCTGTCAAAATACTAAACACAAGTCAGGACATTCCTGAGTAATGTTAAGTGCTACAAAACTTTACAGCATTATTAGGCTTCATGTTATAATTGGGTGACATTTTCACTTAACATGCAATTTATTTTATTCAATATTGATAAGATTTAATGGATGATGTATTTGATTCAAGGCTCTGATACAAATGTAGAGTCTTAATTAACAAGTGATATATTTGATGCATTGAATAATGCATCTGATTTAATAGAGGATGCAGTGTATCTGCAGCTGAAGGTGATTGGTCTTTTTAGTGAGAGATTAATTCATTTCAGAAGATGATGTATCACTTTCAGTATGAACTAATTCAAATTCATAATACTTTTTTTTTTTTTTTCCAGCGTGCAAACTAGCACAAGGAACAAGTTTGCCCTCAAGTGGACTTCAAAGGCAGATCATACCTCCAAGGTAGCAGGTGGGCAGAATCGGTTGTTAATTTATTCATTCACATTGTGACAGGGGTGGAACCAAGTTGTAATAAGCCACTGCCTTCTCAATCAACCTTTGCTTTATTTCTAAGTAAAATTATATTAAAGTTATTTAATTAGAGGTCCCCAAACGTGTAATAATCTTTGCATTAACAAAAATTGAAAATAACATTTAAAAAATTCAAGGTGCAAAGATTATTTGAACTTGAGACATTGCTGAAGTAAGAGAAAGACAAAGGACATCTTTACACATGCATTTTTCTTAGGTCACCAAAAAAAAAAAAAAAAGCCATATTTGACAGTATATGCTTTAGTTTTACAAATTCATCTTGTCAATATCACTGCTTTTACAGCTTACAAAACTGGGAAACTAACTCATCCAAAAGAATCAGTGAGAGAGCTTCAGTTTAGATCGATGGAGTTTTCAACTCCTGTATATAGACAGCTACCCAGGTTTATCACATTGAAAACACAGGAAGGCTATGTGGAGTTAATATTCCATTTCCACTTTCTGTAGTGTGAAACCTCTGTGTCCACTTACTATTCTATCCAGCCTTTATTTTTCTGTTCACAGGTCCATAAATTAAATACCCTCTGCTTTTAATCTAATTTGCTGACAAGTGAAAATGACCTAGGTTCAAGACAATGCCAGCTAGTTTTTTAAATTACATATTTAGAACTAAAAAAGTATTAGGACATGCGTATATAACCCAATGAGTATATAATGGCTGTCATACTAGTACATAATATCCCTACTAATTTAATTATGAACATCTGACTGTTTGGTATTTAAACAGGAAAATGACTGTTTAAGCACCATGCAGTTAAAAAATAATAAACCTTCTGGCATATTCTTTATTCAAAATGTTACACCAGAAAATAAGATCAAAAGAGATTCACCATTTTGAAAAAACTATTCTGAAGTGAACTGATCTTAAATTTCTAAACATATGACGGATTGTATCACTGTCTTGTAGATACACATTCAGTTTAGTGTGTATCAAAACTACAAGATACACGTAAAACAAGAAAAAAAATTTTTATTTTATTTTTTTCACCTCAAAGTAAAACCTTCCCATTGATTCACACCACCAAAAATAGTATTGCTCAAAGACCATGACAAACTTTAAGAATATAACAATTTAAAACTAAAAAGGAACCTTTCCCACAACATAAAGAAAGTACGTCTCGATGCCTAGAAAATAAAGGGTAGCATATGAAGGAGGAAAAGATTTACTGGTCACAGTTTTTGATAGATCATGACATCTATTTCTGCAATCTAAAAACTTTGTCTGTGAGATAAATAATTGAAAAATAATTATAAAATCATATCTGTTTGGCTCATATTAACAGGTGATTTCAGATCATAAGAAATTGTGAGCTATCTATAACCTGGCTGTCCAGGTTATAGATTCAAGCTATTATGCTCTCATTTTCAGTCATCAAAAACACTAACAGCAAAATTCTGAAGGTAAGAATACTATGCACTGGCAAACATGTATTATGTGTACCGTAACAGTTACAGTTAAGCATGTCTTCTTCCATATCCCAGCTCATGGTGGCAAAACACCACTACAGAATTAAAAATGAGAAAAGATGGCATACTACTGTCTACTTTCTTCTGAGAGATACCTCTGTATCTCTGTGTGAGATAACTCTATTTACCTTTTTTCCTATTCTGTAAGAATAATTGTGTAAATTGCTTTATCATTCTGCATATGGTGCTATTTTTCCTCTTGACATGACTATGGAAGCAAGCTTCACAGGATTGCAGAGGGTGTAACCTAGTTTTTTTTAACTGCGTGTGCCATCTACATGTACATCTACATCTAACTGCTCCTCCTCTCGTGGTTACAGTATTTGAGTTTGGCGATGGATTAGAAAAGTATGCTGAAACCTACAGTCAGACTCTCATATCTCCTTGCTGCTAAAAGTTGTCCAACTAGTTGAGAGTTTTAGAGTTCATAATTTCAGGTCATCATTTAAGGTGGTAATCCGTCAGAAGTTAAGGTGAACACATGACAGAATTTTTCCAGATTCTGGCTATGGAGAAAGGATAAAGAAAGATAAGCTTTTAATGGTTACAGAGAATGCACACATACCACAGGATGTGTTCAAGGGTTCCTGGATATGTCATCCCCTTCCTTGATTCAGGAATACATCCTTCTTTTATGGTGGAAGAAAGTAATTATTTTTGGATCCCAAAGTGACATGAGAACTGCACTATCACCTTTTTTTACTTATCAATAAGCTCGATAGGATGGCTTACTTTTGAAGCAAGTGAGTCACGATAATAGAAAATACTCTCTTCTTTGTCATTGTTTATGATATTGATAGAATTTGAATTTGGTAGAAACTGTATAAGCAAAGGTAGAATTTAAGCAACAATTCAAAACAAATAAATTTGAGTCCTGTTTGGTATTGATGGATGCTTGAATGACAGCGATGCATTTCTAAGGCAGTCATAGAGCAGGAGGCAGAGGAACCAGGAAGAAGACAAATTAAAAACAAAAATTGCATCTGTGTCACAAAATTTCTCATTTTTTTTCCAAAATGATTTTTCATTTTTTTAGTTAAATGAAACCTTGTTTTAAGAATGTTTAATGAAAATATCAAAATGAAAGTAACTTCTAGCTTTTTTTTCAATCTACAATTATTCCAAGAAATGTAAACTAACTTTGTGCTTAGTGACCAGAAGAATCTTACTCACTTTTTTCGACAAAGTGCTTAGCAGAGTAATTTAACCCAATCTCATAACCCATTCTCATAGGAAAAATAAAAAATATTTAAAAAAAAAAACAAAAACCCAAACCAAACCAAACCAAAAAAACTTCACAAACCACAACAAAGAAACCCCCCCCCCAAAAAAAAAAAAAAAAAA
>VXBW01003242.1:3054858-3091787 GCA_013400375.1 Thinocorus orbignyianus | reverse complement strand
AAAAAAAAAAAAAAAAAGAAAAGCCTCAAACCCCTCAAAACAGAGGGGAAAAAACCTCTGACCCACACCACACTAAAACTGTATGACACTTTTTCTGCAGTGCCACTAAGATTTGAAGAAATGCATACGTGCATAAAGAATGAAGATCTTGATTTTAACTCCAAAAATCACAGGAACAGGAAAAGGAGTTAAGAAGTTTGGACAGAGAACAAAAGCACTGGTTGTGAAGATCGGAAAGAAATAAATTCCGTATTTACCACAAGAGACAGGGGGTGTGGCAAGGAGAGTTGGTAGTAAAAGACTGCAAGTGCTTTTATTGCTTTTGCAGCCTTTATACTACTTCTGGTAAGAACTAAGCAGTGTTGGAATTTTTGAAGAGTAACTCTGATTTCTGTGTCAGGTGTTTTTGAGAAGGAAAATAAAAAATGACCTCAGGTCGGAGCTTTGAAAAAGCTATTCGTAAGTTACTGAGGTATCTCGTGGAGTCATTTGTGATGTTGAAGACATATGGCAGGTACAGAAAGAGGTTCTACCTTCCTGAACATGTACAAAAAAAAAAAAAAACCAAAAAAACCAAAAAAACCCAACAACCCCCACATACACACACCAAAAATTCTATATATCAAACTGTACCAGAGAGGATGCAGGCTACTGACCTCCAACAAAACTTATCAAGTACAGGATATGGTGTGCTGGAACTGTAGAATAGCAGCAGCCTCCTGAACATTCAGCAGTGGAAGTTCTACATGGTTATGATGAGCTCCTCAGTCTTCTGTGCTTTGTTTTGTTTCATTTTTTTCCTTAAACTGCTAACTCAAGCTATAAATGTTAAAACCAAAACAAAACAAACCACCCCCCCTACCCTGTGTTCCTCTAAGTCTCCTTTTACTAAGGTGTTTTTCTTCCTAAAAAAATAGTAAAGGTTTATACTACATTCATAGTCACCAAGCATGTATTTATTTCCAGAATTATTGTTTCAATTAAAATATTATTAGCTGGTAAGTACTATTACGAGTTAAAAGAAAAATCATTTAATGAATGACATAGACAAGAGGATTAAAACATACAGAGACATAAAGGCATAAAAACTCACTGCAGAATGATATAGGTTTTTTGAGTCCCTGCATATGGTCTATCCAGTACAATTCTGCTATTTTGAAATGGCAGATGGATATTTGGCTGAGCTTTCCAACAACTCCTTTTGCATTTTAAAAATTCTTTTTGCTGTGTAAGGGCATAATGATACTTAGCATCCTGAATTCAGTTTGATGAGGAGGAAGTTATTCTGTGAAACATACAAGTAGGTTGTTTAAGCAAAACTCAAGCTGAAATTTCCAATCAAGAAAAACACCTACATGTCTCTGGTGAAAATGAAGGCCCTTTTATCAAGCTAGTTAATTTTTGTAATGAATGTGAAAAATATTTCTAAAGTTCTTCAGGATTGTATGTAATATTCTAACATTCAGTCTAAATTAATCAGATCTTATATTAATTGTGAGGCCATTCATAATTGTTTTCTTAAGAGTTAGTTTAAAAATTAACACTATTTTCTGATTTTTGTTCACTTAGGGTACAAATAGCAAAAACCATCTCATCATAAGGAAATGCCAAAATAATGCCATGCTCTCCTCACTGAAGATCAGATACAAAAAATTGTCTGTGCCATAAACAAACAGGCAATTAAGAAAAGTAGATAAAAAGAGAGGTTTGTGGGTAGCAGCACAAACTTTAGCACTTTGTGCATTTTCAAAGAAGTCATCAGCAGAGGCTCTCAGGCAAAAGGGAATCCTGTTTTATAAAACAGGATTAAAGTTGTGTTAGGTGAAGTGGTTTTAGAACAGGGTTACTAAAGGGTATAACAGCCTAAGCTACCAGAAAACAGGAAAAATAAGTGTTAAACCTATTAAGTAGTAATATTGGTGGAGGAGAATTAAAGTGGAAAAGATGGTTAGCATGACCTGATATTAAAAGGAAAGAAGGATAAGGTTTACTTTAATTAATGTCATGCTTTCTTTAAGATAAAGGTTATGCAATGTCATTAGGAGCTACTAATCCATAATTGTTGAATAGAAGTGTTAGAAAAACCCTTTTAGCATTATTTTCATGGAGTTCAATTGTCACATTTTGGTCTGACCTCAGGTGTGCCCACCTGCCTCCAAAGTGAAATTACAAAAGCTGACACATTTTCTCAACTTAGATATTCTTCTCCATTTAAAGAGCTAAAATACTACTTCCCAGCAAAATGGGGAAGATCATTGCTGTTGTTCACTGTTATTTCTTAGAAACCCCCAAAGCTGAACCTCTTTCTGTAATTTTCTTTTATATATATTGAATAAACTCATCATTGCAACTAATACAAATATCAGAAATTACGGCAAGGTGGGATAACCTGGTGGTAACAAACATATTAATGAAGAGCAGAACACTGTGTGAAGAGTACTGTGAAGAATAAAGGTCCCTGCTAGAAATTATATGCTCTTGAAAGTACTAAGATTATTGAGAAGTCTGAATCAAATTTTCTCACAGTAGAGATAAATATTACAAATCATTAATAATACTAATTATGTAATGAAAAGAAAGATAATTTTAACTTAAACCAAAACAACAATAGCCCTCTTCAAAAATGTATTGTAAATCAATTCCTTCTGTGGATTAGACAATGTGAGATAAAAACAGGCATGAAGACAGCCTTGCTAATTGGAATTAATGATTTCAATAAGCAACGATTCATCAAGTAAACTTGGATGTGCACATGAACATATAAGGATACCAAAGAATTGCAAGATTAAAAAAAAAAAAAAAAACAACTCATGAGAGGATCACAATTTTATTTATTTAAATGTAGAATTAACACTACATATTTCTTTCCAAGAGCCAACTCTTGTTTGTCTCTATTGTGACTTACGCTACCAGATTTAATCATCATTCCAGACTCTATATGGAACTAAGATTATTCATCTGGATGTAAGTGATCTAAATTGTAGTTCAATTCAAATTACCACTAGTTCACAAATTTCTACAAAGTCACTAGTGTCCAAGTGTCACTAGGCCACCTCTGTTTCTGTGGAAAATTTTGTTTTAACCATGTTGTCCTATTCCTCTACCACAGAGGATTTGCTCTTTTATTAAAAAAATAAGCAACAGTCTACATAAACTTAAACAAAGGGGCTGTATTAAGAAATACTTATTTAGCTAATTACTCCCTCAAAGCTAATCAATTTACTCCACTTAGGTATTTATTCATTTTCACATATGAATATGCTCATTATCATGTCACAGTAAAGTCTCAAACCACTAAACTGAAACCAACAGACCAGGAAATTGACTATTTCCAACCATCTTAGGGAATCTCAATGTTTCTGCAAAAGTCTGCTAAGATTTCTTCTTCTAAAATCAGAGGAATAATGTTACGTACTACTACATATACTGTAATTCACTGACACATCCTTGTGATCTGAATCAGATGACTTATTTTACCTCAGTCCTTATTGAAATAAAAAAATAAATAAATTAAAAAAAAAAGAGTTAGAATGGGGGAAGGAGAGAAGGATGGAAAAAGAATCCATTAAGTAGAATAAATGGCAATGTCTCCAGGGTCTGAAAATATAGAGACAATTTTTTATTTCCCTCTGGCAAAATTTGTTAAAATTTGTCTTATGACAAAAATTATCTTCTCAGAAATTCCATTGTTTTCAATATAATTCTTTGGCACTTTCATGGCCCAAGGACTGCAGGTCTGACATATTTGAAATTTTAATCAATACTGAAAATGGAGTAATAGTGTTTTGCTAGATATCCCCCCCTCCTCCCCTCCCCCCCAATAGGAGCCATTTTGGACATTGTCACCTAGTCAGAATAAATCTTAGAGATGTGTCTTTTTTTACCCACATACTTTCTGGGAAATGCCAGAGACTTCATTCTGGATTTTTTTTTTTTTTAATATTCTTTAATTTCTTGATACTAGATAACTGCATGATGTGAAACACTCAATTCTAAGAAATGTTGTTAAGGATGATTAAAATACTGCACTTCAATATTAAGAAAAAAGACCAAAACTGCTCTCATTCAGACACTCTAAGAATCTTTTCCTCTCTTCCACATATAACTGCAATATTTAACTTGGTTTACAGTTTATGGTGTGAGAAGTGATACAAAAAGTGAGGTTTTATCACTGTTTAATTATGCTAAAGTAACCCAAAGATGCTTCAGTCTTTCAAGTATCAGCATGTGCTCAACATCAAAATAAATTTAATCTCACATGCATTAATTTAATTACAAATTATTTAGAAATCTTAATCTTATTTAAAATTCTAATGTTGATTATCATGCTACCTATATTTATTTTTAATAAAAACAGGAAATTAAATTTTAGACTTAAAATTGTAACAATGTTTTTCTTAAGAAATAAAATAAAATGAGATATTTTATAAGGAAGGACATTTCATTGTTAATGATTTCATAGCTAGAAAGGATAAAGCTGTGTTCTTCTTCTATTAGCTTTTCTTATTCAATTTCCCCAAACCTTGCGTCTACGCTAGTGACCTGAACTATGAGAGGTTATTTACAATAGAATTATCAATACTCTTGAAATTTAAAAAAATCAGAACTCAGTGAATAGCAAAGTCTTATGATCTCGTGATATATTTTATACAGTATTTTTTACTGGATGCTATAGAATTTCCAGACACAAAGCTTTAAGCTGAAGACTGGTTTATATCAAGTATCAGCAGAAAAATTATAAAGAACATTACAGTTTAAAGACACAAAAATAACCTTTCAGTAAGGAAGCAGACTACTGGGCTTCTATTTCTAGCTGTCTCCCTGATTTCCTGCACATCCTTAAACAAACCAGATTGATTGTCAGTTTTTCTAAGGAGAATAATAAATACAACTCAATAGAATGGCACCAGGCTAAGATTCTTGCATTTTTTTCATGATCTGTAGTCATGGATATTATAAGAGAAATTTGGGGGCTTCTGATTTTTCCTTCATCATATTAAGGGAATCATTGTGAGAAACAGCTTGTATAATCAATTTCCACTTTAAAGTTAATTTCACAGTTTAAAGAATCAGAGACTAATATCTTGAGTTTTGATTCTGTTTTCAAAGCGCTAGACATCACCTCTCATGTGAAATTATTTGTAGATATATGAAAATCTGCCAGGCCAGGCTCTGATGCCTCCCAGCCTGTTTGGTATCTTGGGTTTGCATCTCCAAGAATACAGTTTAACCAGATCTTTGAGTTGCTGGATAACTGGGGTAGCACAGCTATGTAACCCAGTGACTTCCCAACTGTGACAAATAACTATGTCTTGCTTAGATTTGCCTCTGCCAAAGGCATAATCACATAATAGACTGAGACCGGACAAAGGTAGCAAGCCATTAAAAATATTTGCAATTACAAATGCAAGATGTAAATAACTACAGAGGCTAGTAGGCACCTACAGAAAACCTAATCAGCAACCTCATCAACTGTAGGCTGTTGTTTACGAGCAACTGAGGATTCTTCTCTAGAGACAAAGGGAATCTCACATTACAATAAAATGAGAGGTCTTCTCTAATTTGCTCTTGGTCATGAATAAATCATATTTCACTCTCCTATTTGAAAGGATTCAATTGACTGACCAGGTCAGAGGCTAGAAGGTAGCAATTTCATGACTCAAAATACTTTGTTAACACATCTAAAAGAATCCATTTCCCAGTAATCCACATGAAGTTCCTAACATGCTTTTCATGTTCCCAGTACAGTGAACAAAAGGCTCTCATCTATTTTAATTAATATATATTCTACAGAGAAAAAGAAAGAGTTACATCCATTCAAGATCACATCATTTCATTTAGACAGCAGAAGAATGAACATGCTTTATGGCCCAGTTTATCATCTATGACTTTGACTATTACATTCTCTGAATCTTAGGTTCAGAGTGTAAGTCTGTACTATTGTAATAAATTATTCATTTCAGGCATGTGTAGATCAGTATGAAAGCTTCATATCCATTACTGAAAAACAACCAATGAGAGAGAAGCAAATTATCATTTTGTCAAGTTCCAGAGCTCAATACTTGTTCTCAAATAGAATTTCCTGAAATAATCACTCATTTGAAAATGAATCATTATTATTCATGATAGCAAGAAACAGCAATTGACAGCAATGTAGAGAGGTCACCACTCTTCCCCTACTCTATCATTATTGTTTGGCCAGTACGTATAACTGCTGGGCCAGACATTTTGAAAGAGTTTGTAATTCTGACGCAGCATCACTTCTCAGTGTGACAGGTTTGTATCAATTATGAATGAAATTAAATAAAAATGTCTTTAACTTACCCCAGGTTAAGAGTAGCCTTGAAGGTTTCAGTGACTCTGGATACATCACGGAAAATATTTTTGGGCTATATTTATACTGAAACATTTAAAGTAACAATAATTTTTCCTTACAATAAGATACATTATGCTATATATCCAAATATGCCTTCCAAATAAAGTCTGTTAGCTTTGCTTTAGGCTACAATTAGTATTTTCTCCTTGTTGTCTTCTAGCAATAGCTCTATCTCACCTTTATGCTCCTTCATGCATAAAAAGATTCCAAAGTATTCCACAGACATCTTATACCTTAAGACCTAGAAGCTCCTGCCGAACAGAGGAAAGGATTCCTGCTTGACTGGCAGCATTGGGTATTATTTCCCGCTCTCTGAATTTTAATGTAACTATGTCCAGGTGGAATGACAAGTTTCGATGTTACAATGTCTGATAATTGACAAGTGTGGATAATGTTTGCTTGATCTGATGAATAAAAAGAGATGGGTTTTATTTTAAAGAAAAAAAAAAAAAGTGATTTTAGTCTAACTGTAATCAATGCTCAATTACATGCTTCCATTGATGACAACCAAGAGAAGCCAGTAATAAAAAACAGTCCTTGTATAAATTTAATTACCTCTAGGCGATGTATGTATTCTGAATGAAAAAAAACCAACCAAACCTAAATTTAACTTCAGATAATCTCTATTTATCCTTGGAAATACCACAGACTGAAGGATTTGTAAGGTTCTAATGTTTACAACTTTTATGCAGTTTATAAAATAAATAGCAGATAAAATATTAATCGCTGCTATAAAACTTACCTGTCTGCCCTGAAGTAAATGTTATTAGCATCTCCAGTTGTTCTTTACCGCTCCTAACGACACTTCAAATTGATAGTTAACTATGTTACCATTTAAAAGGAAAAAGGCCTGTGAATTGATGAAATATAGGTGTGTATATAGATAGATAGATAGATAGATAGATAAATGCAGCATATTTAAGATTTTTTTTCCTTCCTTGTATTTACCCATTAATGAACATTTACTTCAATGTATCACAACAAAGTATTAATAAGAATTACGTGGGGGAATGTGCATGAGGTGAAGATTCATCCAGATACACAGAGTAGAAACTCTAAACAAAGTCCTGTGAAATGAAAAACTATATCAAACAGCTAGAAGTCAAGTGTAACCTCAGTTCTTACACTTCAAAAGTTTTCAAAAAATTGTGCTGGTGCCAGAGGGAGCCTTCACCTTAGATTCCCTTTTTTTCATTTCTTTTTAAATATAATCATAGAATCATAGAATGGTTAGAGTTAGAAGGGAGCTTAAAGATCATCGAGTGCCAACCCCCCTGCCATGGGCAGGGACACCTCCCACCACACCAGGTTGCTCAAAGCCCCATCCAGCCTGGCCTTGAACACTTCCAGGGATGGGGCATCAACAACTTTTCTGGGCAACCTGTTCCAGTGCCTCACCACCCTGACAGTAAAGAATTTCCTCCTAGTATTTAATCTAAATCTCGCAATCTCTGCTTTACCAGCTTTGTTGCCCTTCTCTGGACTAACTCTAGAATCTAAACGGCTTTCTTGCAGTGAATGGCCCAAAACAGTATCGCTTACTTCCCAATATCTAATCTAAATCTCCTCTCTGACAATTTATAACTGTTCCCCCTTGTCCTATCACTAGACTTCCTGACAAAGAGTCCCTCCCCAGCTCTCCTGTAGGCTCCCTTCTGATATTGGAAGGCTGTTATCAGGTCTCCCCGGAGCCTTCTCTTCTCCAGGCTGTACAGCCCCAGCTCTCTCAGCCTGTCTTCATAGGAGAGGTGCTCCATCCCTCTAATCATCTTGGTGGCCCTCCGCGGGACCTGTTCCAACAGTTCTATGCCCTTTCTATGTTGAGGACTCCAGAGCTGGACACAGTACTCCATGTGGGGCCTCATGAGCACAGAGCAGAGGGGGAGAATCACCTCCTGTAACCTGCTGGTCACACTTTTTTTGTTGCTAGCCACAATGCAGTTGGTTTTCTGAGCTGCCAGCGCACACTGCCAGCTCATGTTGAGCTTCTCATCCACGAGCACTCCCAAGTCCTTCTCCTCAGGGCTGCTCTCGAGTCATTTTCCACCCAGCCTGTATTTGTGCCCGGGATTGCCATGTCCCACATGCAGGACCATGCATTTGCCTTGGCTGAACTTCATGCAATTTGCACTAGCCCACCTCTCAAACCTGTCCAGGTCCCTTTGGGGAAGCTGCTCAGTTACTCCTGTGTTGTATTTACAGCCCAAGGCAAAAGATACTGAAAACGCATAGCTTGTGCTACTTTAGAAAATCGAGCCTCCAATATTCTAGACATAATTTCCAAAATAAGTAGTAAATCCTGTTTAGCCCATTAGAAGAACCCAGGTGTATTACTTGGATATAAAAATCCCCTCTTAATTACTACAACCCTTCAAAATCAGATATTACCGTATAATTTTTTTAATTGAGTCTGAAACACAAAACCGTCATAATTGCTTTGCTTTTGTTTGATGTTTTGTCTTACCAGCAAAGCAAGATGCTACAGCCTGAGCTAGAAACACCTGAACATACCCACCAACTCTGAGAGCACTGCAGAGAACCTTCCAGAACAGCAAAAACAGCCAATCAGTAGGTGGGAAAGGGAGCCAATCAGAACCAGGCATTTTGTGCCCTAGTTATAAATGGGCTGTGGCCAGAGCAAAGAAGCCCTATAGAGGCCCAAGGAGAGGGTGTTATGGGTTGGTTGGGACTAACAGTAAAGCTAATTTAGTCAGGGCTGCTGTGATCATCTCCCCAACCGCCTCAGCCTCCTTTATGGGACAGAGGAGTCGTTTTAAGAACTGTAATGCAGGCTTGACTGAATGCTGCCCAATAGAGGTGTTGTATGACTCATCAGCATCAAACACATCTGTGGCTGTAAGTGTTTTGGTTTTCAGAGCCTTTTTGGCCTACGTCATCAATTCCATCTCAGACTGCAACAAAGGGAGAAACACTTACTGTTTTATGAGAACTTGTGTAATTGGTGAATTCTGAGACCCAAACTAGTTAGAATAGGCTTGGGGCACTGTTGTAGCTTGGCCTTTAATATACATGAGACAGAAAGCTTAGAGTAAAGAGGTTCTGTTCCAAGATAGGTTTTCTTGCTTGTTTTGTCTTTACCTAGAATATCTTAGTCACGCTGGAAATGTAGGATAGACTTCTACACATCAGTATATTTATGATGAGATGTGTAGCTTTTACCTCAGTATAGTGGAGGAGAGGGATTTCTTAGAAAAGTGTTTTCCTCCTTCTATGACTGTTTCCAACACCAACACTTGAAATCAGTAGCCAAAAGGTACCATGATCCTCAAATCTCAGGCAAGTGCTGGTGCAGTTCGAGCCCTTGTTTTGGGATCTTTCCCCCCACCTCAGTTTTTGTCCACTGATGCTGGCTGATATTATGCCCAACCCAGCTATATCCAGGCTGAGATGACAGGGGATAATTGCCTGAGCTGGGTTCTTACACTGACTCCTATCAAACTCCCATGTCTCAGCAGGATGCCTACAATCCTTGCAATGCAGTTGCTGCAAAGCCCCTGCTGTGCTCACAGCTTTAACGCGACAGTCCAAGGCAGGAACTACAGTGGTTGTGACAATGCTTTGAGAGCTCCCTTTGAGTCACTTGTCTCAGAGCTCAGGGATTTTGTGAAGAGTAATTTCCCTTGAGTGACTTCAGTTCTTAGGAGAAGCAAGCAGTGGGTCTCTCTATCTACATGTGGGTTTGGACTATCGTGAGACAATGCTTTAAGTAGCATTACTTTAAGTCCTTCATTCTGCCTGCATTGTTCTTAATAAGATTAAATTTTGTATCCTTATATGAAAGTACCATGTGTATTTATTGTAAATAGATCAAAGCCTGCATGAATGCTTTATTTCGTTTATTAAGGCAGTTGAATTTATTGCTATAAAAATGTTTTTATGGCTCCCAGACTGTGTCTTCTTAATCTGCTCTATGTAGTCAGATGATCAGGTTAATGTTCCTCTAGACATTTTTCATCACTGTAGGCAGCTTAGTTAAAGTCCAATATAGTCATAAGATTGTTTGTGGTGTTCTTTGTATTCATAGAAAAGCTCAATAACTTCTGCAAAGACAACTTTCTGGGACTGTCCCTATAATTAATATAATTTGTGCATATAGAAATCATAGGTTGATTTCTTTAAGTTTTTTTTATCTGCATGTTGTAAAAGTTGAGTATTCCTGAAAGCACGATCTGGGGAATGAGACTGGTGGTTCTTTGTTTTGCTGCTGAAACTTCTTATCTATATTTTATTTAAATACTAGGCAATTTATTTAGTCTTGATCAGATTGGGGGGATCATATTTCTGGGTTGCATGACAGCCTGAAAAAGCTGTAAACATTTGCTGGTAATTTTATTGCAGCTGTAATGCCCCGATAGCTGCTGTATTGCCTGCCTACACTTTTGCAGTAGGATATTCCCAGTGATGATTTTGGTTTATTTCAACAGTTAATAGCAATATTTAAAGGAAATTATATTATCTGAGTTTTAGAGCAAGGCAATGGAATATGGTATTCTTTCCACCCCTAATACAGAATTTCAAATTTATAGCAAAGGAAGGTGTCAGCAAGTAGCAATGCTGGGTCTGGTCCAAAGAGAATGTGAACTGGGGCTGAGAGTAGTACAGTGCAGGTGGAACTGGGACTGCCAAGCTGGGCACAGCCCCCAGCTATTGCAAGCAGAGCTGCTGCTGACAGCATACTCAAAGGACGCCGCCAAAAGGTTTTTAAATAACAATTAAAGAGATGCCAGGTTGTGACTCTTTTTCTGACTTTTTCTGACTGTTTGCAAGGACTCTAAGTGACACAGACATTTAGTTACTGCTTTTTCTCTGTGAGGGAAATACTTTTTTTTTTTTAAGAATATTTGAGTTGGAAGCCCCCTACAGTGTTCATCTAGTCCAGCTGCTGGAAAACTTCAGGGCTGACCAAAGTCAAGAGCATATTATACTTGTCTAAGTGCCTCTGAAACACTGACAGACATGGGGCGTCAGTCATTTCAGTGCTTATTTCAGTGTTTGAACACTTTCTCTGTAAAGAAATGCTTTTTGATACCAAGTCTGAGCCTCCCCTGGTGCAACTTTAAACCATTCCATAATAATTAACATTAATTAGATTAATGGTAATTAATGTCAGCATTTTACTGGTGCAACCTAAGTGGCTGGATGGGAGCTTTGACACACGATTCCTGCAGTAAAATCAATGGCTGTAATACTAAGTCAATACATTTCTTGCCTTGGACATTTCTCTGAAATCATGATGTAACTTTGGTGTTATCCTGTTTTGTTTCTTTTTTTGGAGGGGTGGGGGTGATGTTTTTTTTTTATTTTGATACGCTTGGCTTCAACAGCATTTTCCAGTGAAGTAGAGGTCACAAAGACATTAAAATCCTTTGTCTTCTGAAAGTAAAAACAATTGCAGAGAACACAAGTTCTGTATGCTTCCTCTCAGTGCACACACATTGAGAGAAACCACAGACTGATTAGGAGACGACTTGTTTTATACTACCTATATTCTTGCAAGGTCCATCTCATATTCTGAGCCAACAGGGTACATAGCAGTCATCTAGACAACCTACATTCCAGACTGCTGTGTTAACCTTAAATTTACTTATTTCATTATAAATAAAGACAAATTGTGTTCATGCCCTTAGGGATTTTTTTCAGTTTTTTACTTTTTTTTTCCCCTCCCAATCGAAAGTTTTGTGGCAAACAGATTTCACCATCTGCTTTTGGTTATTCTGACTAATCAGCTGGGAGATGTTGCAGTAGATTCCAACAGAATAATCAATAAATGAAGCCTAGATGGTCAACCATGTGGCATGCTGGCTAAGAGCCAATTTCTTTCATTATTAACACTTTGGATTTCATATTAATTCCCTTTCAGAACTAGCTGGATAAACTTGCTTTGGGGAAGAGCTTGGAAGGGTACTGATTTGTGCTGAAACCATTCTTAGGGAAAAAAATACTTTGAAAACAGTTGTTCAGCAGACTTTTGAGTCAGGAACAAGCTGGCCTGCATTGCTATAGAAGGTGTGTGTTTTTATCCCAGTCATGATTCCTGGATTAGACAAAGTTGAGATTTGATGTGCACTGAAATTGTTCAAAAACTGGAGTTGGTATAAATTACAGTAGACTTAAACGCATCAAAATAATTGCCTAATCAATACTAGTTCCTTTGATATCTTTTAAACAGCATTAATCACCATAAACTCAGTTGGTACTAATGCAGACGTCACAAGTGCTTCAATTGGATTTTTACTCTAGCTGAAGATTGATTACTTTGACTAGACATTTGTACTGAAGTCTTACCCAGTATGCATGCATATAGAAACAATAAAAATAATGAAGTGAAGAGGGCAACAATACTTCCATGTAAAAGTAAAACAGATTTTACTTTAGGAGTTAAACATTAATAATAAAAATGTATGAACTCTGCAAATGAACCCGGAAAACTTATCTTCATGTAAGCATATAGCAAATATCTAATCTCATCTTTTCTTACTGTGGTATTGCTGTCAAGATTTGCTTGCAGAACACACTGCCAGAAAAGCTATATGTTCATTATGCTTTTAAATTACATTAATGTTACTCAGTATTTTACTTGTCTTTCATGTGCTCTAGATGGGTACTTAAGTAATAACTGTATTTAAGGTTCCAAAATGCTGGATACCAAATCCAAAAGTACTATTCCTTGAGTTTGCCTAAGCAGAGACGTGTCAGCTGAATATCACTACATTAAGACAAAAAGCTTAAATAATTGTAATATCTGGACATACTAAGTAAAATTTTTGAAAATTATCTGAAGATACTTTCAAATTTTAGATACTCAAATCTTAAACATCTTGTGGCTGTATACATATATAAATTTAAGATTTGTACTTTGTAGCTGTCACACAATTTCTGTGAACTGGAAACATGTTATAGCTCCAAAACATTTAGGGACTCCTTAAAGCATGCTAGCCTTTGTAGTAATTGCAGTATTTTTTCTTAATAAGGTGATACTTCCAAATACCATTTTTCAATTTCATTGTTAATTTCATTTAGAACTGCTATGAAACTGAAAGCTTTTATTTAGTATTGAAGATAAGAAGAGGTCCAACACAAGTCACTGTATGAAAAATTCTTAGATTTTAAAATGTAATATGTAAAAATTTATACCTAATTTTTAAGTTTCCAACAAGTCTGCTTTGATTAGTTTTAGCTTGATAATGCTTTTGGTCTAGCTGGGTCTTTCAGTGACATTTGATGCTATCAAGTGATCCTTCTTGATCAGTCTTTCATGATCCTCTGACATGTAGCTTTAAACCTGATTTGATTCCCAGCTATCACTTTTCTCCCAAATGTTTCTAGTCATGTTTCTATCTCATCAGGTCTTTGTATTTAAATCTACCATTCAATTTACCTTTTTCCTTTTTTTCTGAAAATATCCTATGATTTCTTCCTTAGTAGTACTTTCTTTCAAATATCGTTTTCATAGGAAGAGTAATTAAGAATAATAATAATCAAGCTAATCTTAACATCCAGAAATGCAACTCTTTCAGTTTTTGAAATGGGAGTAGCTGAAGTTTGTCTGGAAGACAAAGTAGAGATTCTATGAGGAATAGCACATAAAAAAGACCAGGAAAAATAGTCAGAGATAAAAATGAGGTAGTTTTACAGGGCTTAATTGATTTCAGACCATGTGTTGTGATTGTCTTCTAAGCGTTTTTGCTATTTGAATTGCTTCAATGCTTTGGAAAAGCTTTTCCTTATGTTTAGAATATTGTTGTATCAGGCCACTGCAAACACTTTAAAGTCAAATAAATACCTGCACTGACTTGCTTTGACAACACTCATTCTTTGTTCTTTTTTTTTTGTGTTCCCTCCCTATGCATATTGAGCACAAGAATTTGGTGCAGAAATGTTTCAGAGAACTAGCAATTTTCATGGACTGCTGGAAGATACTCACGATGATCAAATCCTGAGCTTGTAAATGTAAATATTCATCCTGAAAACCTGATTTTTAAGGGCTCCAATCAGAGAACAAACATCCTGTGTAATTCATGTATCTAATCAAAGCTAACCAACACAGCCTGAATTTCAAATGTCAAATGTTTGCAATAGGCAAACAACACATAATTCTTCAAAGAAGTGATATTCATCACAGTATTTATTCAGCTCTTGTGAGCAATGTGGACAGCTGTAATACTAGGTTTCTGGTGCTTTTTCAATTGATCCATATTGCATAAACAATTTTTCTTAACACTTCTCTTGTTAACAGTTTCTCATAAGGAATATTATCCTGATGGACCGAAGTACAAGGAAATAAAAATCTTTCATTCAGAGTTTTCTATTAATTCTCCATGATTTGGATACTCTCACTTTCCAGTCATCTTTTCAAATATACTTTGTTTTTCATCTAATTAACTGAAATTTTAAGGTACTAGTATATTTTAGGTGGATTGGAGTTTTTTCCTCATTTCAGTTTAGCTACCTTAGTTTATCTGCATTATTCTTAAAGTAATTTGTGTCCGTTTACAGTCTAATTTTATTTGTCAGTCTATACCATTATTATACCACTCCTTAAATCTCTCTGTTGGCTCTTGTTAAAACAGCCCATTGATTTAAAGATCCTGTTACTTACCAGGGTATGTTCTGATTCTCTGACCTCTTCACGCTCCTTAGTGGTGACTTCAGTTAATTGCATGATTATCAGATGATAATGTGGTAGCATTAAAATGAATTAGCATGTAATTACCATTGTTCCCTTGGGAGATGGGGTACTTAAGATTAGACAGTGCATGTTATTTCATGGAAAGCGTGAAGCAGTGTATTTTCACTAGTGTACTCAGATATCCATAGCTCTTCCTTTCTACAGTGTGTCCTTTGTACAAAATCCTAGAGGAGATTTGGAAATAGCCAATCACATTTGCTTTTTAATCTGTGTTCTTGTCAATTTCAGAATCCTTCATTTTTACAAGAATGTAATTTATTTCATAAGATCTCATTTGTGTTGTCTCATTCCCATGGGTGTTTGTTTACCATAATTATTAACAAGATTAAACATTATAGACCCCAATATTAAGTTGCCAGAAAATTATTTTAAATCAAAATTAATTAACTAAATTTAAATATGAATCAGTAGTTAAATACTAGTGTTTCAAAAGTTGAGCTCTGAATATGAAGGTGTTACGAGCAAGAAAATGCTTAACTTGTGGGATACATTATTAATTACATCTCACTTGTTAATCTGGAGAATTTACATTGTAGGAGTCCTAGTGTCAAGGTATTATTATGCAAGTCTAAATGAATGGAATTACTTCTGTCTTGAAAGTTGTGTGCTTATCTCTGTTGCACTGAAGGGTCTGCACACCAAAGAAAGAAACTAAATGGAAAAATAGCTTGTGTTTTAGAACTGATTCATTATCTCAATATCTCATTTTACTACTCAGAACTGTTTTATCAAGAATGTCTCTTTCAGTTGATGACAGCATTTAAGAATTAAAAATGTACAGAAATTGGGAAATCACACAACTGATAAGGAATAGTTGTAGCTGTTTTCTTCTCAGTTGAAGTCCATAGAATCATAACAGTAGGTTCTATAGCAAGGGGCAAGGAAAAAAATGATCAACAAAACAGTTTACTTTGCATTACCCTGTTGTGTGATGAATCATTGGAAAAGCACGAAATATTAGATTCCCAAATGCCATGCCTTCAGCATTGAGTGTCTACTTGAGCAGGGGATGCTTTATTATGGAACCTAATACAGCTACACTTACAGCACATTTCTGGAAGCATGCAAAATTAAATGTTTTCAGCGTCTAATTGGATATAGCTACTGTCTAGAAGATCTGAGCCCTTGGTTTGTAAAAGTACTTTGTAGCTATTATAGGAAAATATCATAAATTCTAAACTGTGCAATAGCACATAGTTTTGTGCTGTTGCAGATAATGTACATGATAATGCAGATAATGTACAATGCAAATCACTAAACTGGATAGTGGTAATGGAGCAATCTGACATTATTTTAGTCAGATTACAATTTTTCTGTTATGTCAAAACATTTCTTAAATTTTCACTAGTGGGCCTAAATGGAGGGGTTTTTTTGCTATATGAGCTTACACAAATACGGCTGAGGAAAGGGAATGATAAAAGTAGCAGACTGCATTCATCTGTTCCATAAACCAAAAGCCACTGAAGACGCTTACATGCTTGAAATAGAAACTGAACTTCATTATAATTATAATTAATTATACAAGAACAAAAAAAAAAAGAATTACAGTAAAACAGTAAATTCAAAATGGAACAATTTATAGGAAGAATAATTTATTATGTTGATACAAAGTGCTGAAGCAGTAAATAAAACTGATGTTTAGACAAGAAGCTAATGGAAAATCATTATGCCTACCTTTTGTAGAAAAGGTAAAGTTTATGGAGACTTAGGACTCAATGCTGCAGTGCTCTTCCACTGTAAAATTGAACTTGAAATAGGGACACAAATTTTGTATTTTTCCTTCTTTAATCAAATAAAAATAACTTATCTTTTGAAAAAATATAAGATTTTTTTTTCTTATGCTCTGCAGCATGGAAGGTAGATAAGTAAAACTTGCACTGGTCTAGCTGAATGATTGGTATTACTTCAAGTACTATTAAAGTTCATACTGCGGATTACACCACAAGAGGAAATATTCCTTGTAAAAAGTTCTGTATCACCAAGCTCAGTTTCTTAATAAGCAAAATTTGATGTCTTTGAACTTGCTAATATTCTTAACTTGGACAAACATGACTGAATTCTACCAGAACAATGTCAGTCTCACTGATCTAAAAAAAAAAATTAATAGAATTTAGAACTCCTTTTAATGGAATAATGGTTAGATATTATGGGTACATGTATGAAACACATTTGTAAGGAAAAGATTAAGGCAGGAAATGTAAGTTCTTTCCTTGTGTGCATCCAAGAGCAGACACTAGACAAGTAGCAAAGTTATAGCAGGCAAAACTGCTTCCACTGCTAAATGTAGCAATTCGGTCACCATAAACAGTTATTTTAGAAAGTTACTGTAGAAGCATCTTCCTCATCTTGATTCATAAATGTTTAACGAGACCCCACTGAAAAGAAGCCGAAGTTACAACAATTTACATGTCATTTAAATTGTTTTGCATTTTCAGACTTAAAAAAGACTGTTTTGTTTTTGCTTGATAATCTTGTATGTTGATGTATGTTATATACATTAATGTCTGTACATTTTAGGCTACTTCATTTGAGTTTAAGAAGCCAGATTTGTAGGACTGTCATGCAGTTTTCATAATTATTAGATCAGTGCAGCTTGGGAGAGTTTTATGATAAACGCAGTATTTTGGTTCTTATCATAAACAGTGAAGCCGATGCTGGAATTGTGTATGTATGCCTGAGCAATGTATTGCTTTTATCAATCTAAATACATCAAGAGAAGTAGTTTGAATGTATTTTAGGAGCAGCACAAATGGGAATTAGCAAACAAGTGTTTAGAGAAGTATCAGTGTTTTCTAGGTATAGATTCTACTGTCATGTCAGAATCTCCCTGGTCTGTTTTTTTCTCCCCAATGGCATAATGATCAGAACAGTCATGTAGACTGAAAGGGTTTTTAAACTAGAAAGGAACAGAGAGGCATGTTCAGAAGTTGCATCTCTAGCCTCCAGATCTGTCACAGAACTCGCCTGGGATGAACTGGATACCAAACAGCAAAAGATTTGTTAACTACACAGAACTCAATAGTTGAGCCAGTACCTTAAGGAAGCTAAGAATCAGCTATCAAAGGACTTCTTGAGAAGTGAATCAATGGAAAGCATCCTGCTTGGCAAGTGTTTATTCTTAGAAAAAAAGATTTCTTTGACAAGGTTATTCACGTTGGCACTTATTAAATAACTGTATGTGTGACTTTGCTTTTATGCCTTTGTTGAAAATTTACATGTGTAAAATTAAATGTTAGCTAAAACTTCGCTAGTGTTCTGAAACCATTTAGGCCTGGCAATGAATAAGTTTGCCAGTGAATTCGAGAAGTCTGATGAAGGGACTTAAAGGGAGATTTTTGGTAGGTAAAACTTACATCTGTGTTTACCTTTTACAGTGCTCAGCTGCTTGAAATGGTGATAAATTAAGTCTGGAGGATGATATCCTATGGTTTTTGTTTGTTGTTGTTTTGGGTTTTTTTTTTTTAGCTTATTGCCTTGTCATAGGAAAACATGCCTATCTTAATGTATGGTTTTATTTTAAAAACCCACAATAAAATAAAGCATGCAAGTAAAATTTTCATATGCTTAGTGTTAGGTGACTATGACATTAGAGAAAGATATGTAACTGTCTGACATAGTGTGCCCAGAGACCCTCTGCTAAATCTCCAACTGGATATTTGCATGAGCTTTTACCCAGTTTGTACATAGGATTTTCAGTGACTTTGCAGCCACTGTAGTGAACATTTCCTGTGTCAGTTGAGATTTTCTTGATAAAATCAATCCATTGCTTGTAAATTGCAGCTACCTTGCTGGATTGGGGGGTGAAGAAAAGGATGCTGTTATAGATTCATTATATCTGCAGTAAAGGGTGTGTGAAGGCCACACAATTCATTCTTCTCTGAAGGAGTATTTCCAATGCAGTCTATTTTCCCAGCGTTGTATTCTGTTAGTTCAAAATGCCACATACAAAGCAGATTTATGCTGTAAAAGGGGAGAAAGGTAACAAACTTAATGACAACAACACTGAGATGAAAATCCATTTTTGATCAAAGATACACAGAAAGAAATCGACAAAATACCCGATGGAGGCAAGCAGTAATAGGAAGTTCAAAAATTTGAGATTAATATACCTCCAGGCAGTAGCCCACTTAAGGATTTTGAAGATTGGCAGGCCCAAATATTGGCGCTCATCATAGTAACTACCCGCGATAATGATAACAGGCACTGGATAGGAAAGAAATCCTAGAAAGCAGATAGACAAAATAGAAAATTGCTTTACAATCTCGAAAGCTGTGTTCTACGTTTCTCACACAGTAGTGTGCTACTGCAGTATAAAATTTCAGAGATCGTAGAATGATTAAACGACAGCATTTGTTTAGGACAGACACCAAAGGAATATACTTTTTTTCTTTCATTTTCATCTGTCAATTTTAGTGTGCTCCTTAGGTCTCTGGTTATCTTGTAATCTATTTAAGGAGGAGAAAGTGGGGAGAAAGATCAGAAAAATTCCTTTCAGAGAGGCAGCTCTGAAATGGTCTTGTGCTCAACATTAGATAATGGATTCATTTTTCTGGTTATGGCACCCCCAGCACTATCTTTTCTTAACTTGCAGTAGTATTTCTGTTCCTCTGTTCAAAACAGGAGTCTTGTTAGATCTTTGGCTTCTTGAGGATGCCTGGGTACCAGATGAGACCAAGGTTACCTTTTGCATTTGTGCTTTCCTTGAAATTATCCCAGTGGGGTCTTTTTTTTTCCTTTCCAGGGTATAGCTATTGAAACAGTAACATCTTTTCCTTTCTTGTTTTTTACTTCTCAGTATACTATGTTAGAGCACTATCATCCTTCCAGTACTTTAAATTCACTGGAAGCTTACTTCAGTACGGTATGAGTTGCAAGTTCATTAACTGACATTCGGTTTCCTAATGTTTATCTCTCTTAGAGTGATGACAGTCCCACTTAGCTTACAGTCCTGCTCAACTGAGCTTCCCTGTCTGGTGTGCCATCCTCTAAGCAGCATGGTAGTGATATCTGTGGCACTGGTAGCCCAGTCAGTATTTTGAGCTTCGTCTTGAATTTTAGTTTAACTGGACTCAGGCAAATAAACACTTAAATAAAACACTTTGCATTAGTGAACTATTGATATTTAGCTCAAACTGTTGGGGGTTTTGGTTTGTTTTTTTGTTTGTTTGTTTGTTGTTGTTGTTGTTTTTTTCTAAAATTTGAGAAGCTGTTTTATTTAGTATTTTGATTGCAAGCTGGAGATTATTTGGAACCGGGACGTTTCTGTAAGATTCTCTCATTTTTTGAACTTGTACTTTATCCTGGCATTTCAATGCCGGAACTTCTTGAACTTTAATGCTGCTTCTATCCTTTTCCTTACCTTCAGATGGCTGTTCAGTTACAAAATGGGTACATCAAAATGCTCTTTTTTAAACCATATTAAATTTTGAGTTGGTTTTCCATGGGTCATTACAGGGGTATGAAAGATTTTTAATGAGATTGTAAATTTAAATATTTTAAATATTCTGTACATTTTTAGTGTCTGGATCTACTTTGAACTTAAAGAATGACAAGATGTACTCTTTCACCTGCTACATCTATTACATCTTGATAATACATCTGTTATTATATGGAGAAGAGGTGCAAACAAGTAAAACTTTTTTTTAAAGTCTATATAAAGTTGTTTTCCTTTGGTATATATAAAATCTCAAACAATTTACAATTGTCCTGGGCTTGCATGTGGATAATTCTGAGACACTCTTTGTATACCTAGAAAAGACAGATCTCAGTCCCTTGAGGCAAAGCTGGGATGCAGATGATTGCTTATATTGCAGTTCTCTATTATTACTTTTTAAACCTGCTTTTCTCATTACAGTGTCCTAGCAGCTGCTTTATTCCCATCAGGAGTGAAGTCTAAATCCATCAAATTCCATGAAGTTGGTGCTGGTTTTAGCATCCATTATCAGGGAAAAACTAAAAACACCTTTAGGAAAGAACCCACTCTTGTAATGGGTGTTTTACAAGAAATGTTTGATACTTCCTGGTGTCTGCTCCACTGACTTACTTGCAACAGCATGTCTAGGTAAGACATGCTCAGTTAATAAAATAAAAATATCCATAAGGAAAAATATGCATGTGAGATACTGGAGCACCATCGTAATATTTATAACTGTAGAAGACTTGATGATTGTTGTCCATCAAGGTAAAAGTGTGATGGATTGAGTCCTGCAAGCATTTTTTTTTTTTCTGAGAGACTCCATTTCTTTCCTGAATAAAGAATTCTGAAGTGTGGTGAAGCCCATAGATCTTCTGATCCCTTAAATCTCTTTCAAGCATTTGAATATTTGAGAAATTACTGCTCTCTGTCTATTAAATGCCCCTTTCAAGCTCCACTGTCACCCTCAGCTCTATGAGAAATATTATAGATGTCATTTTTTCATATATCAACTGAACTTGGAAAAATGAAAACCACAGCAAAAGGATATTTCTGTCTTTTTAATGATGTTGTTTGCCCTAGTATCACATAAGGCAACTGCAATAGCAAGATAGGAGTTTCTGGCTGAAAACTGAATTGGTAAAGGAATTCTTCAGCAAAGTCTTGTGCCATATGTACTTGATTGTCATGAAAGGTTAAACTGAAAATTGAAATTCCTGTTGAGTGGGAAGCTCTGAGGAGAACAGCCTTGAGCATAAGCAGAGTCTCATGAGATAGAGACCCAAAATACTTGGACCAGCAATTACTACTACAGTGCCAAAAGCCTGTCTTCTGGGGAACTACGCCTTGTGACTCCACCAGGAACTGGCCCAGGCAAGAGATATCTAGAAGCATTTGACATCTGGTGAATGAGTCCCAGACCAGCAGATTGGTGAACACAGGAAAGGGCAAAAAAAAGTCATTCAGGATCAGGAGTGTCCTGTTTGAAAGGCTTTTGGTAAAATAAACTACAGTGCAATAAATATTTGTAAATAACTTGTAAGATTTTTGGTTTTGTTCAAACTCGATGGAATAAAAAAAAAAAGAAAAAAGTGTCAAGAGTTGTATAAAATAGGTTTCAGAAACCTATGACACTTTCAATGGCTGCAAAGGGTTACTTGTTGAAAAAGACGAGAAAAAATCTTGGTTTTGTTCTGTAATCCTGAGAGGTTTGTATAGGACCAAGCTCCCACACCTTTTATGCTAACTCTCATGAAAAGCAAAGTGAACCCTAGCACTCTCAATGGAAAGGCCTTTTATTTTTCTGCTAGGATTCAAATGTCTCACCAACAATTCTAGAAAGAGGTAAATACCGCTACAACCCTATAATCTGCCTCATCTAAAATAACTGTGTTTCTGTAAACATCATCAAAGAGATTTCTGCTTGTTCAAGAGCTTGCTTTTTTTCTTCCTTGCTTATCAATGAGTCCTGAGACCTGAAAAACATGGTACAAATATGCTATACACTAATAGAACTGTAATTTTAGCAGGAAAAGCATTGATCTTAAATGCAAATAAATTAGGCAAACCATTCCCTTCGAACATATTTAATCTAATTGAAATACTTGCAGATTAAAATCTGTAGTAGTACTGGTGCAGCTTTCTTCCTTTCTTTGAACAGAAGAAAAATTGTTCAATGATTTTGCTTCTGGTTAATTTATTGTCACAATCTGCTTTGCGAAAGTATTTTGCCCTTCATTTCTAGTATATGTTCCTTATTAGTACTCTGCAGTGGAATTTTACAGAAAATACTAATATGGCTGCTCACATAGCACCTGTCACTTGGAATTCTATAATATAAACCCTACAGATTCTGATGAAAACCTAAACAGAATACAAATTTGCCGATGCAGCAGGCATCTTTAATAATCTGTGGCGTTTGTAAATTTTCAATGTTACCAAAATGTCTTTCAGCCTTTTCACAGGAGGCTGAATGTCTTGCAGACTTTGCTGTAAGAAATCAGATGTGGGTTCAAATTGAAATATTTCATTAGAATGTAACCTCTCATATTAAAATATATTATGCCTTTATTCACCAAATAGTCTTGATTTTTGCCATTCATT
This sequence comes from Thinocorus orbignyianus, assembly GCA_013400375.1. NCBI lineage: Eukaryota > Metazoa > Chordata > Aves > Ciconiiformes > Thinocoridae > Thinocorus > Thinocorus orbignyianus. The sequence goes on along the minus strand of VXBW01003242.1, from coordinate 3,068,684 downwards.
CTAATGCTAAAAACCTGTAAAATTCAGGTTTCTTCTCATTTTATCAGTGTGATTCAGGTTTAATTCGGTCTTGACCGCTGTGGCTCCTAAATTGCAAAGTAATCAATTGTGCATCCTGTAAAATGAACTGAGAAAAGTTTGCCATTTTATGAGCTCATTGCCTGTGCAAGACATCTCATTTAGAACACTTAGTAAACTGCACTCTAATCAAATTTAGCCTTTGAAACCTGGACTGGCTTTTAATGGTCTGAAAATACACCAGTCCCTTCTGGAGTACATTTGCCTACAAAATGCTATCTCTTGATGTTTTCTTGAAGCAACTGCTTGTCTTTGTCTATCAAGAATATCAGGTGTCAGTTTGGGAGGAATAATTGTAAGAAAGCTTGCATTTGTAAAATTACAGTGTTAAACCTCTAAATTAACTGTCAATGTATACATTCTAAACCTGTTCCAAATAAGCTTTAATAGGATATATGCAAATTCCCAGAATGCAAATCTAAAACTGTCAGGTTGCTGATGTTATTTCAAACCTTCCTTCTCTTTTGTAATTTTGAGTCAAGGAGAAACAGCTCTTTGCAAATCGAGACAGTCTCAAGGGGTATATGGCGGGATGGAATACAGCTGGCATTTACATGGTACCACACTGAAGCATCTTTTCTGTGCCAGTGTGTTATATGAGTGATGTCTAAGAAATAACGAAGCAGAAAGAAGGTGACATCAAAGGGCAAAGCATGTCCTATAGGCTTATGAAACAAAGATAGTATTGCAGAAAGATAATAGGTCCTGATTATACCCTAATACTATAAACCAAGTAGGATTAAAATTTTAAGAGTGTTGTTTAATATGAAATTCTTAAGGTACGAAGCATGCATAGAACTGAAGTACCTCTTTATGGTAAGTCCTTTAAGATGTATTTTTTTTGTTTTTGTTGTTGAATATAAGAATCTTGTCATTTGATTCAACCTGAAAAGTGTTAATTTTTTTTCCTCTGTGATCTCCTGAGATTTTACATTTGACACTCTGGAATTAAAAGGCCAGCTGGTAAACTGTTTTAAGCCATGAGAGTTCTGTCAGTTCTAAGAAAACTATAGTAGTTGAGAGTACAGCTCAAAATCTCTGGCCTTAGACTGTATCTTAGTCTCTCAGCAAACTTGAAATGATGAATGAATCTTCTTTTTATAGCGGTATATTTTCTGGAGTCTGTTTTTAGAGAGCAAGGAGCATATCAAACTCCTACTTGTCCTTTGCTCTGACATAGGCAAAGTCATACATCTGAGATGTTCTGTGTCTAAACTAATAGAGTGAACTGTAAAGTTGTTCTCCAAGCAACATATATTGATTATAAACACCTCAGTTTAATGTCTAGAAGCAATGCATCTTGACTGTGAAGGTGTCTGAGTATGAGGGTGTCCCTGCCACACTTACAACTAGGCATGTTCTCTTTGAGGGTACTGTGTGTTTGGACCTTATCTAGACAGTCAAGTCTGGAACTGTATCAGGTAGCAGGAATCCCACTGTTCCTTACTTCTGATTTCTCAGTCATTCTGTATCCTGCTTTTCTCTGCTGTATGTAAAAGAAAGCAAGTAACACAAAAGCCATTGCTTCTAATGGCTCTGCAAAGGAATTTAGGTCCTTCTCAGAAAACTATGGAGAACACTGAACGGTGTTCGAGTAGGTTTCCAAGTACAAAACTACAGTGTAAGGACTGATTGTACAGTAATACATAGCCTCATTCAGCCACAAACAGCATGTGAATTGGAATTAAAATGGTAATTTCATAGTTCAATTCATTGTAAGCATAATATATCTAAAAAATATCCCAGATGATCATCTTGCATAAAACCTTGACCTGGGTACCTGTAGACTAGTCCTTCGTCAATACAATGTTTTTATGGTCAATCGTGTCTGTAAATTCTTGTTCTAGTGAGTCTGAGTCTTTTAAGTTAGTAGAGCATACAGGGCTGGAGAATGTCTTTTCTTGGATCATTACTACATAGTATTATTTAATCGTTTGGAATCTTACTGACATAGAGAAGAATAATTCTTGCCCTAGTACCTACCTAACATCTCATCAGCTTGTAAATTGTAATACCAATACATGACTCTTAGAGTTGTATGGATGCCAGATTTATCAAGCTACTTCATAACAGTTGTGAAGAAAAAAAATCCAGGCTGAACAGACTGCAACTTTCTCTGAAAACCTTGTTAAACTTTCCACTGTAAAACTTGCTGCATTGTAAACTTCCTCTAAGGTCAGTTTTTGAAGCATAAGGAGCTGTTTCATTACTGGAATTTCCAGTAAAAAGCTAAGCCTTAGAAAACTGATGGCAGTTGTTCTTGAAAACTGTAAGAACTTTTCTCATAATGGTACTGAAGTCTATCTTAAAATAATCATAAATTAAAATCTACCTTTTGTGATTTAAAACTGGATTTTAGGTTTCTTAAAAAGAGCTCTTCAGAGTTGCTGCTATAACTTAAATCTTCAAGACAACCAATTTTTATTTGAATCCTTGTAGTAGAGTCTTTGCAGTGATGGTTACTGGAACTCATACGGGTTATTCAAATCTTAAAGTTTGAAACTTTCTATTTTAAATAAACACAGTTCATACAAATTAATTCATGCAGAGCTCAAGCTGCAATTGCTTGTATTGTCTATCGGCTTGCCAAAACTAAAAATTGGACATATGAGTGGTGTGGTTCAGTCTGCATGATATAGACACTAAGTTGTTTTGAACATAAAAAGCAGGACAGTCAGCATCTCATATAAACTGGTATGCAAATGGTGGTGGGGGGGAGGGAAGATGTGCGTACATTAAAGGCGTAATTCTCTCTTACTTGAGATACAGGTCAGATTTGAATCTATTCTGTTCTGATCTGTGTTTCATGTTGAGACAAATCTTTTTCATAGTTCTATTTTAAAAAGATTTGGGAGAGAAGACAAGCAGTTAGTAATAAATGACAGTTGACATTTTGTCTCTGTGTGGAGACAATGCTGGCAGTTTAAATGCTGGCAGTTTTCTTTATCTTTTTAGAAGCTATTGTTTGCTTGTAGGACTATGTGGTTGAGTTCTTTAATACACATGTACATGTATGTATAAATATTTCTAATTCCTGCTTTCAACAAGTACTTAATTTGCTTTTATGCAAATGTTGCCATTTATTTTGCATGCAGTTGCACATTTTTGAGTACTTTCAAAATATAGCCTCCATTTAAAACTGTTCATTGAAAGGCAAATTCCATCATATAGTTCAGAAAGTTGTGTGAGTTAAAATCCTGAAATGTTCTGTATTTATAAAAATACAATAATTACTTTTCTCTTTTGAAACCTCATTTGCTGGAATGTAAATATATTCCTAGTGTATCCTCTTGACACTGCAGTTTGATACATCTGGAATCTAAGGGGATGAACTCCTGTGACTTTTGAAATACTGTGAAGCATCTTCATGATTCTTTTAAACAAACAAAGGTTTTTCAAAAAATGAATTTTTCAATGTTTGATTGGAAACTTCTGGAGTTCTCATGTAGATCTAAAAATTAGAAGGTCTCATCTTTCATCCCAGCCCTAGCTGTATGGTTTTGCCTCCTCTGGTTCCAGTACTCATCACTCTGCTGGAACTACCCAGTTTCACTGAGGTCTACAAAAAGAAAAGTACCAAAATGTGCAAGGGAGTTGCAGACTACAGCAGCCAAGAGCTAGGATTTGGAGCAACCTATGATCTTGGGAAGATTTTCACCTGCACAAGAGCAGAAGAATGATTAAGAGAAAAACTGTTCTGGGGGAAATACACAATCAAAGCCACAGTAGAGAAGATAACTGCCCTTCACATGTTTCATAGAACTTGTATATTTTCTTTCTTATACCTCTGTGTATCCAATTTCTGTAAATTATTTGTGAAAAGAAGCTTAGGTGTCTGGTGACTAATCATGCGGGTATCCTATGTGGGATCTCAACACAATTGCAGTTACTGTAGTTTTGTGGAAGGCAAAAAGAGGGGCTATGAGAATGAAGAACCACCCACTGTAGGAGAAGATCAGCTTTGAGACCATCTAAGGAACCTGAAAGTACTTAAGTCCATGGGACATGATGAAATCATGGTGAATGAAGGTGACAAGCTTTGAAAAGTCATGGCGGTGTGAAGTTCCCCCTGACTGGAAAAGGGGAAACATAACCCCCATTTTCAAAAAGAGGGGAAAAAGGAAGACCTGGGGAACAACAGGCCAGTCAGTCTCACCTCTGGCAGGTCTGGCAGGATCATGGAACAGATCCTCCTGGGATCTCTGCTAAAGCAGGTGGAAAATGAGGAAGTGATTGTTGACAGCCAACATGGCTTCACCAGGCAAGTCATGCCAGTCAAATCGGTGGGATTGAGTGCACCCTCAGCAGGTTTGCCAATGACATCAAGCTGTGTGGTGCAGTTGACGTGCCAGGTGACAGGGATGCCATCCAGAGGAACTTGGACAGGTGTGAGAAGTGGGCCTGTGCAAACCTCATGAAACCAAGACAATTCACAGCAATCCCAAGCACAAATGAGGTGGAGAATGGATTGAGATGACCCCCAAAGAGAAGGATTTGGGAGTGCTTGTGAATGAGAATCTCAACATGATCCAGCAAAGTGTGCTTGCTGTCCAGTAAGCCAACCATGCCCTGGATCGCATCAAAAGAAGCATGGCCAGCAGGTCGAGGGAGTTGATTCTACCCCTTTACTCTGCTCTGGTGAAACCCCCACCTGGAGTACAACATCCAGCTTTGGAGTCCTCAGCACAATAAGGACATGGACCTGTTGGAATGGGTCCAGCGGAGGGTCACAAAGATGGTCAGAGGGCTGGAGCACCTCTCCTATGAATGCAGGCTGAGAGTTGAAGCTGTTCAGCCTGGAGAAGAGAAGGCTCTGGGGAGACCTTGTAGCGACCTTCCAGTACCTAAGGAGGGTCTACAGAAGAGATGGGGAGAGAAGTGACTCTATCAGGGAGTGCAGTGGTAGGATAAGCTATAAGAGTTTTAAACTGAAAGGTAAGAGATTTAGATTAGGTATTAGGAAGAACTTCTTTACTGTGGGATTGGTGAGACACTGGAACAGGTTGCCTGGAAAAGTTGTGGATGCCCCATCATCCCCTGCCTGGAGTTGTTCAAGGCCAGGCTGGGTGTCCCTGCCCATGGTGGAGGGGTTGGAACTCAATGATCTTTAAGGTCCCTTCCAACCCAATCCATTCTATGATACTTAAGGACATATTTGCAGAGTAATCCCACTTTTGATTTTTGCTGTCCATGGACAAGACTTAGGTAAACGCATAGTCTTTTTGTCTGCTATTTTTGACTAATCACAACCATACAAGGAAAGTACAGTTTGGGAAATTGAACTTCTTCACATTGCAGAGTATGGAATGTTTGTTTGTTCTCATAAATCCTAATTCTGAGCCACAGAAGTTTTACATGTTTTGGTTTTTTGGGTTTTTTTTTCTTTTTTTTTTTAATTACAATCTAATTTAACTGCATTTTAGACGCGTTTGTTACATTGTAGATGCCACTGCATTTTTTAACAGCCTCTTCAAAAATCCTAAACCAATCCAGAGCCCCTGCAGCTGCTGAACTTTTTATGTGTGGATTTGTACTTTGCAAGCCCTAGGAATTCTTGCAAGGACTATCCTTCAAAAGTAAATAAGAACCCCTCGATACCTGTGATTCTCTGCACCATCATGCACACTATTTGCCACATGATAAAACTTCTCTTTCACATCAGACTTAAACTGTAAACCATTGTTCTCTCTGTCTTGTATATTACAGGATATAGTGCCCAGCAGAATACAGAGGTTGTTGTACATCTTGCTGTTCTCCTGTTGTTGCAAACTATTGTTTTGGGACTCCCACTATCAATATGAAACCAGTTTTGTTACATTAAATTATTGAATTCAAACAGGTACTACATTTCCATCGTTCAGGAAATAACACCTGTTGAAAAAATTCAATTTACATGCACGGGAACATCACTTAAGTATACCTTTACTGTTGATGCCAAGCCTAAGTTTGTACACCTGAAAGACACATCTATTCAGAAACAGGTTAAAAAAAAGCTTCTCACAAGGTGGTTTGTCCAAACACATGTTAAAAAGATTGGAAATATTTTTCAGTGCAGTCCTACATGGTATCCAGTACTTGCATAAGTATAGCATTAATTCAAAATGTTATACACCTGCTCCCTGTAATTGTTCTCGGATACTTGCTTTTGGAAAAGTGACGAATATTTCAGCATTTTAAGAGCATATGAACATCCCAGGCTGAAGATACTTCACATATGTGATTTTGAAGAAATAACTTAATTTGTCAAGTAACGAGTAGCGGAGACAGAAATAAAATAAGAGAGTGTAACCCTCTACTGCACCACCATGACAGCATTCCTGAATTTAGTTTGAAATTAAACCTTACTGGAAGAATAATTTCTTCTGTGAGTTCATAAAGTACATTGTCCCACCATCTTAAAAATCACAGTTTACATGTCAGGTGTTTGCTACTCATCTTTCAACAGATCATTAACATGTGGATTGAGAGAAGTTCTTCTTTCTTCATCTTTGTTTTTCATTCCTCTACTTCAACTCCCCTTCTTTCATGTGACCCAATATCTGATTGACTTTTGAGACTCCATATGATTCCTCCAGAGACAATGTGGCTTTTGTAGAGGTCTTGGGGAAATTAATGGAAGTGTTCTGCAATTTGCAAAACTGTGAACATACTTTTAAATGGTTTTATATCTTGTTTTTCTTTGCATACTCATAACTTTGACTTTTGGCATTGACAGGAAGAAATACACTTTATAGGTCTCTAGATCCCATGTCTCTAAATTGCACTTTCTGAAAAACTGGCAATTTCTGTGCACAACACAGAGATTGAATGCAAGGCTATAATTCAGTTTTGGTTTTTCGTTTATGACATAAACCACAGGAGCTTGTTGGTTTATGAACAGCAGCAACAACTCACAAAGACTGAATTACTGCCTATGTATTTGATTAGAGATAAAGTGGTGTTGCCCACAATTCAAAAACAATATCCACCTGTACTTTCCAATTTAATTGTAAGCAAGTAAAAGAAGAGTACTTAAATTATAAGACATTAGTTCCATAAAACCAAAATGGATGATCAGCTTTTGTAAGACTGATGTACTAACTATTTCTGTCCATTTTAGACAGAAACACATTCTAACGGTATTTAATAAATTTTCTGTTGGCACCTTCTTTCCCACTGCTCTCTCATCAGCTAGAAGAGACATTTCCAAAAAGGAATTATTTTATAACTGACTGGCACTATATAGCTGGTGCTGAACTGTCCTTCCTCTAAATATCTCTGAGACAATCAGTGACATCACAGCACTACTAGCTAACATAAGAGTCATCTGTGTAACTGTATGAAGTAGCACAATATAGCATCTTTTGGGGAATGAGTATTCTTTTCCAAGTTCTTCTTGCAGCTTTTCTGAGTTAAAGTGCTCCTACGCAGATTTCTGAAACCACTAGGTAGGAAATGAGTGACATTTGCCAAATACAACCAATTTGGGACTTACAAGACTTTGTCTTTTATACATCCTGGCCACAGTGACGGGAAAAAAATCTTGTTTGGATTGGATCTTATTATCTTCAGCTTACAGAGGTGGCAAATATGTAACAGGCTTATCAGAAGGTCCTAGCAGAAATTCATTTTGTAGTGGAGTCTAAGTGGAAAAAAGAATGTTATGTGACTAAAGCAGCTTATCCATTAATTTTTCTCAGTATCATGCAAATAGTAGCATAGTCTCTATTTGCTCTTGAAAGTGTTATCTTTCATTACTTACATGATGACACTGTTACAAATCTCTTGAATGTTTCTCCATTATATGCCTAATTATATATTTTATATGCTATATGGTAGGGTGCTCTTGTTTGCCACTTTTCCCTATATTAGCTACCAAACACGTAATGAAGCTTGTATGGGAACATACCCTGTTACTACCTGGTATGTGTGTTGAAGGAACTGAGTGTCAGTCACCAGGATACAGATTCACCCTATCTTTGATTAGTAATGTCAGGTTCTTAATCAGCTGATTTGAACCCAGTCAAATCAATAAATGTGAACAATGCATTTATTTATAATATGTAAAGCAAACTATGTGATAAGAAAAAATGGTAAAAGACAATTGAATAAATAAAAATCCCCCAACCCTACTTTTGCCCCTCATTTACTTAAATTATATTTGTATCACTGTTTACTCCCTTTATCAAGCTGACTTTCTGCAGAATTCAGACACTTGATCACGTATTCTGTCTTTTTGCCCACCGAGGCTGCATTCATTAGAGAACGGCACCTCCTGAAGGAACACTCCAACTTTTATAGTTAATGATCTTCTGGGACTCCTTCAGGAAATCTGGATTTAATTTTTCCCTCCAAAGTTGTTTACTTCTTTATTATTAATGTAATAGTCTGGAAACTTATCTCAACTAAAATAAGCACTCTTTTCACTGCCTGGGTGGTGCAAACATCATTTTGCTAGACAAGTTGTCATCTCGTGAATCTGACCATTTATCATTTGCCTCAAAGAGCAGCGGTACACTCCTTGCATCCCCTGATGAGTCATGGTGAAGTGTCTCAGCTTTAGATTTTGTATCAACTGTAACATTAACAGACATACTTGAGGTGAACATTTAAACGGAATAATGCATACAGTTCACTCTTCACTGAAACTAAATATGCCAGTAATCATCAGCTTTCTGAGGTAACCACAAGCTTCCAATGCTTTATCCTCAGAGACCTTTCTTCCAGGCATTGTGACGCCTCTAAGCCACAGTCATAGGGAAGGCTCTGTGCAAGTTGCTATAATCAACGTCGGTAAAGAAGGATAATAATCTAAAGAAAAGTTAGTAACTTCTTGGATACAGAAAGACATGCTTAATGAAACATTGTTACAGCTCTTCAGCAGTAGGATCAGAAGTGCTCTCCTTAATCAGAAGCTGCTGACAATGTTTGGCATCTACTAGAAAAGAAGAGCTTTAGGGAGTACCATGAGTTGGTGGGTTTTTTATACACAAGACAAGGGACAGAAAGGTAGAAAGCCTGGAAGTGGTCTTTCAAAAAATTGAAAGTGGGGATAGAGGCAACTATGTTATGATGAGAGGTAGAAGTCAGTACTTCAGTACAAAATGAATGATGACAGACTCTGCAAGCTAAAGCGGAGAAGGGAGGCTAGTAAATGGGTGCAAAGAGAGCTGAAATGGTTTTTTCAGCAAAGCATTAAAACGATCTCTAGTACATGAGTGGGACAAGAATCTATTTTTCAAGAGGCCAGGGAAAAGGATGTTGCTGTAATTGAGATGAAAAATGTTGAACATCTGAATGAGAGTACTGCCTGCTTAAATTGAAAGGAAAGGCCATACCTTAAAGTTGTTATGCAGAAAACATAGACTAGATAGTCTACTGACAGAAAGCATTGTGTTGTTATAATTGAAAAGGGAGGTAGTGGGGAAAAGAGGTGAGCTTGAATGGCAGAGAGAAGTATAGATAGATTAAAAGTGTTTATTTATTTATGCCAGGACAGATACAGTGTGGTGACGATGGGGAAAAATGTGCATAGTTGTAATAGCACCACGTAACAGAGGAGAGCACTGTGCTTGAAGGTTCTTCAATTCCAGGCTGCCTGTCCTTCATTAAATTTATACTTGATAACAACAGGTACATTAAAACATGTTTTTAGCATTACATAAACTAATGATGTGGGCAAACTTGTAGGCTAACCAGAAATATTACATGAAAAACGTGAATGTATCTGTGTAGGAGAGAGAGGGGCATGTGTTCTCTGTCACCTGCAGGTTAAATACTAGCCAATTTTCCCCTGGAGTAAAAAAGCTGTTTCATTCTTTCTGAGATTTTAGGTAAGAATACATACTTTCTGCAATGCTAATTTAAGGTTATGCTTACCAAAGTAGCAAAAATTACTTAAACCAAAGAAGATTTCCCCTTCTTTTCTTTGTCTGTAAATGTTGTGTTATTTTAATGTATCTGGAGTGCCAGTTTCTACCCAGCAAGTGGTCACACATTTTCTGCTTGTGTTAATATAGTACTGAAGAAATGAAGGACCTGGTTTTATGATAAGAATGCTTAAAAATACTATGGCTGTAATTCAGGAATTAAGTCAGTATAGTCAGACTTTCCCCAACACCCACCCATCAAATGTAATCTGCCAGAAGTGTTTCTTGAATTAAGGTGGTGAAAAGAATACTACGAATTTGAGAAAACACTGGTTAACAGTGGACTGCATCACTCATTTACAAAAGAACACAACAATTCAGGAATGTTACATACATAAGAGACGTAACTCTCAGAGAAGTGAAGGTTCGGTTCTGAGAGAAAGACCAGGGGTTGTTTTTATTTAAAAAACTTTCAACAAACTTTTTCATGGCAATTATGCTGTTGTTACTAAACGCAGAGTTTGATAGCATTATATTGTTAATCTTTGCACAAACAGATGAGTTATACAACATCATTTTCCTGATATATTTTGATGAGTGCTGGTTCTCTGTCTCAGTCACACCAGTTCATGGTTTCCATACAAAATCCACGATGCAGGTTTTTGTTTTGGTTAGGGTTTTCTTGTTTGGTTGGTTTTGTTTTTTAGTGTTGGACCTTTAGAAAATGCTGGACTCCTGTGAAATAACTTCCATTATTTGTTTTTGGTATCTGTGTTTTTTAGTGTTTAATAAGGGATATTTGTTTCATTGGGCCTAACAAGAAGATATTTTGGAAATGTTATAACACATTTGAAAATTACAACCAGATTAGTTCCTGCTACAAATGGTGAGAATAATCAAGAAACACTTTTATTTAACTTTTCCCTAAGAAAGCTGTTTGAATTTTAATAAGACAAAACTTTTGATTTTCTAGTGCAGCACCCACTTGTAAGATAAATTCTAGGTTTGCAAAGTTTGCAAATGCTTAGTGTACCTTGTTATATAAAGACATTTTTGTGAACGTGCAGTTTACCTTGAAATTGTTGTAAACACTCAAAAGGCAACTGCTCAACCTCCTCTTCCATCAAGTGCTGGTCACAGAACATTATTTTAGACATAAACACAGATAGCAGAAAGAATAATATTAAATCTCAAAGGGTATTATAGAACTGTAATTCTTTCCAAGGCACACATAAAGTCATCTGTTATATGAGCTAACTCAAACAGTTTGGTCACAAGAATTCTGACTTGAAATGATAGGGTTTATAATCTGAAAGGATTTGCTTTTTGTATCATAAGGATAGTAATGCTTTAGCCATTTCTTTCCTTTTGCCCCACATCAGGAAATTTCACTGCTTATTAAAAAACTGAAGAACATTACACAGGTGTTTGGAAAATGAATGAAAGGGAGGGCAGGAAAATGTGTGATATTACACCAAAGCCATTGTAGCATCAGCTAGGCAAGGGGCTTTTCATCAAGTCCAGTGTTAACTGCAGATGTCTTTATAATCTGAACCATGAGATAGAAGCTTTTTATTCACACCTCTAAAAAGCTAAAATACAGATTAGCAGAACCTAGTCATCATCCCCTTAAGTATGTGGTAGACCTTTCTAACTAAATGTAAAAGATAGATTCCTTGTATTAAATGTCACAGTAACTAAACAAGCTAATACAACTGAATAACAAAAAATAAAAGTAAATGTCAGGGGACACTATAAAGATGCTATTTATTTTTTCCCAGGGCATCTGTAATGTCATAATTGTAAAAGTTAACTTGAGAAGGTTAGTTGATAGAAACCCAAAGGAGAATAAAAGTTCTTGTAATATTCTTTAGTGTGAATGAATTATATAGAACATACTGTTGTTCTTTAGCCTAGAATAACCTGGAACAAACACTAGAATACTGAAAGCCACCACAGTATTTTGTTCATATTTTTCCTCCTTAAAAATCTTACATTTTATATTAATATCACAGAGTATATTTGTACATTGGCATTTATGGCAATGTCCTGTATTGGGCAACTTTGTCTAGAAAGCATCTGCATTGGACTTTTTGTAAGTCATTTGGAAGTATGATCTTCAAAATAGGCTACTAAAACAACTGTTACTTTAATGTTTGTTAACAAATAGCATTTGCAAAAGTGACTTTCATATTCTGATCATCCTGTGAACATTAGTAACTATTGGACAGGCACATGTTTTTATGATGAAAACTGTTGTGGCCGGTTGACTATGAGAAGCATGTTTCTGCACTAGAGTACATAATTTTCTTAATTTTGGGTGTGGCACACACCATGTTAACAACAGCCTGAAGAAGGATACACATTTTTTCAGAGCTTCTACTTTTGAGACTTGAAAAATTTTATAAGAATCTGGGAAAGACAAGAACTTTCAAAATTCTGTTTGAAAATAACCTAATTGCACTTATATCTATATATATATCATAGAATCATAGACNAACAGTTCAATGTCCTTTCTGTGTTGAGGACTCCAAAGCTGGACACAGTACTCCAGGTGGGGTCTCACAAGCGCAGAGTAGAGGGGGAGAATCACCTCCCGTGACCTATATTTCAAAGTTTGTTCTTTTAGAAGTAGCAATTGCTGGGAACGTCTTTCACCTTAAATTTTGATTGACTTTTACATCATGCTTTGTGTTGTTTGTAGTTGACCTAATGACCACTGTCTTCCACTGGATTGGTATTTAAAATTCATCTGTTTCAGTGCTAGCAGAGATGATGAATCTTTTTCTGACATTAAAACAATTATGTATATATTGCATCCTCAAAACACTGAGTGCAACTGCGTAGCTCTGTAAAACAAACACATGCAATGTGAGATGTATCTCAGCCAGACTTGTGGGGATACCTGAAGAGCTAACTTTTAGAAGGAGAAGGGAGAGTACAAATTGACTTTTGCATTTGGAGCTGTAATTTTTTTAAAAGGTTGAATTGAAGAAAGAGAAAGATATTTTTGATACTAGTTCTAAGATGTGGTTATTGAGTTTGTGATTATTTTAATTCAACAGATTTATGAATCCTTTATCGTGACTACATTTAATTTCTTTTAGGATTTGCATTCTTTTATTCTTAATAGAATGCGTTCAATGGGAAGTCTGGGTACTTTGACTATAAAGGGAAGAAATTTGGTAAAATGCTATTCTAGGTATTAATACCTATTTTTCATTTTCAAAGACCCAAAGATTTATTTGAGAACTATGATGGATTGTGAAAAATAACATTTTTTCCTCCTGGACTGACAGACTGTAGTTTCAAATATTTTGCCCTGTACTGTACTATTATGCATAATTTCATTGAACAGTTTTCATTTTCAGTATTTGAAATGTTAGCAATTATGTTTTAATATGTCTGCTTTAAAGTGTTTATTTAGGGTTTACATAGTGTCATTGTATCACTAATGCTATATGAAGTGTTGGAGTTCACTGCAAATGGGTGGAGAGACATTTTTTTCTGTTAAAGATTTTAAGGTGGCCAACCTAGTAATTAGCTGACAACATTATGATAGACTGTAATGGAAACTCATTTTGGTTGCACTTTTTGGCGCAGATTTATTGTAAAGTTTGTAAAGTTTCTATTTGTCTTCATGGGCATTACTTGCTGTATTGGCATTGTCATATATGTTGTAGATCTGACAGTCATTGTTCCAATATGGAAAAAGTAAGAAATTAGGAATGCTCTGCAGGTCACCTAGAGGGTAATTATTATCCACAAAATGTACGTAGTAAATTTCTTTCTTGTTAAAGACTAACAGATATAATTAAAATAAAGATAAAATGGCCATAAAGTACTGATTTACTCCCATGCTAGGAAAAGAAGACAAACAAACACACACACACACACACA